>KN472168.1:0-11077 GCA_000787095.1 Periophthalmodon schlosseri | reverse complement strand
CTATGCCGTATAAACTGCAAACACATAACGTATTTAGATCACCGTGTTTCCTTTTATTGTTTTGATAATGCTACACTCGCTGAAAACAACCTACACATGGATGACATCTAAAACTTCTTGTATGCTAAATTTTTGGGGATTTTGACCAACTAAGAAGTGCGGTGTGATTTGAGCAGTTTGTTTTAACCTGTATCCATGGTGACTTTACAACAATGCAACAGGCTTTCCACACCAAATATGGCAGAAAACATTACAGAGGAAACACTTTGAGAGAATGGCCCGTCTCATCGCCGACCGAAAAACAGAGCGGTGGAATGCTGAATGCTGCTGTGATGCTGCAGGACACAGAGAACACTTTTGTCCTGAGGGCTGTTATTCTTGTCAAACTGCCCTGACACTGGATCTGCTGACTCCACCCGTTGAGCCGCGCTGAGACTTTTGTTTGAACTTTCCATCATTATTGTATTTCACTGCTCAATGTGCTTAAACTGCCCCTCGGCTCAGATAAAGTGAGTTTGCTGCACCTCTGATAATCAGCCTGACTATGTGATATCATAATAAAACTCTGGGTGAGGCTGAGGTTTGTAGGTTCAATCCACCGTATAGTACCTTTGCACTTGACCCATGCGATGTTTCTCAGGCAACCTGTTGGGAGCAGTGGCCAAACACAGGAATAATATACATACTCCACACAGAAAGGGCCCAGATGTTAGCTTTACATAATTACCCTAACATGAATACCCCATGCCACATGCATAAACCACTCAAAATACAACTCGGAGTAACTCTTAAACACTATTCAACTTTTGTTTACAACTGACATCATCTTCTCAGGAAGTTGTATTTGCTCTTTAGTTCAGTGACTAAGTTGAGTTGTTTTGTTTGAGGGCGCAGGCTTACGAGGGTGGCAGCCAAAAATACCACACATCTCCGGCTTTGTTGTAACTAAATGATAACAAAGGCTTTTCCCTAATTGGCATAACAGCACCCGTCAGGTCGCTGTTTTCTCTTGTTCCATGCCCAAACTCCAGACTGCCTCAATCGTCCAAATGATGAATCCACCCAGCCAAAGTGCACGCATTCGCTCATTAGCTGGAACTTTTTTAATTGCTACTTTCTTAAAAAAGTGACACATCTCACCATTCACCCTTTTTTATTTCACTCCCATCCACGCAGGTTCCCAGTAGCTTGATGGAATCACCCCCTCCTACTTTTTTGCCTATCACTGACAGGATCCTAGCAGCTTTTCCTTGACAGACAACAAACTGCACGGCCAGGCTTGCTGCATAATTTATGAAGGCAGATGTACGAGGCGGGTTATTAGCTCCCCATGCTACGCCGCTCCCTTGATGTACAGTTAAAGCTAGCGCCCGTACCAAATAGAAAGCATAAACAAATCAAAACGGTGACAAGTTTGCTCGTATATGGGCTAATGTGGGAAAATAAGACAATAGCGCGATACAGAGGGAGGCCCGCGCGCTCCGGCCAATTAGCGGAAAGTCGGGCCGGTTGTTAATAGGAAACGCGTCACCTCCACTGGCTCTCATTAGGAGATCTGGCAAATTTGCAGCGGCTCTGGCTATTAGGAAACAAATAGGTGGCGGCGACGGCGGACCTAGCTGCGTCGCTAACCAGGGGCTTTCTTTGACGTAATGAGCCTAACTGGTTCTGTCTCCGGGCCTCTGAGGACTTCATTCATCCTGGCGCGGTGCCGTGATGGAGCGGCAAGGCTAATATACATTTTAATGGCGGCTAATGGGAGGAGAGGAGGAGGGGAAGGAGAAACAGTGGGCGTAGTGAGTTGTAAATGAACGAGGAGGCTGAGCGCGCCACGATAAATTTAACTTTTCATGTTTAATTATGCCCCGGCTGTGTGCTGCACGGCGGATAAATCACCCCATTATTATGCTGCGCGTCTGCTCCTCTGGTGTTCGATCCTCCCACTTGTTTGTGCTTGTTTATTCAGGAGTTGTGGTAGTACAGGCAGCGGAGAAGGACTGAGGCCTGGAGCAGCCAGGGGTTTGATGTAGTGATAGCAGTGGAAGAGGTACGCAAATGTAAGTGGTTCTCCAAAATGTTCAGAATGTGCGCTACCAGTCAAAAGTTTGGCCACACCATTGTCTTGTTTCTTTATGTTTTCTACTTTTTACATTTTAGATACAAACTGAAGACATCAAATATATGAAGCAAGATGTATGGAATTATGTAGTAAAAAGTCAGCTAAATATATATATATTTTTTTCTATTCTATATTCAGGTCTCCTGAAATGGTTTTCACTTCACAGCTTTTTTTTTTTTACTACATTGTGTGTATTGTCTTGTTTCTTTATGTTTACTACATTCTTCATTTTCTATGCATACTTAAGACATCAAATATCTGAAGCAAGATATATGGAATTATGTAGTAAAGACATAAATAATTAAAAAACTCAACTAAATAGTTTTTACACTGTATATAAAATCCACAAAGTAGCCACCCTTTGCTTTGTTGACAGTGTTGAGACACTTGGCCTTCTCTCAATGAGCTTCTTGATGAAGTCATTGAGAGTGTTTTTCACTTCACAGCTGTGTTGTGTCACGGTCAAGAAATGCCAAGACTGCAAAGGGTGGCTACTTTAAAAAAAAAACAAAAAAAAACAACAAAAAAAAACAGAAAAAAGAAAAGTTTTTTGTTTTGTTTGTTTTGTTTACTATGCTGTGTCCATTCATACTTTTGATGCCTTCAGTGAGAACACGACACAACACGACCAGTCAAAAAGTTTGGACTCACATTTTCATTTATTTTTCTTCTTTATTTTCACGATCATTTCCATTGTATATTATTACTCTGAATGGCACATGAAACTCAAAACAAACTCAAAATAACTCAATAACTTGTTTCAGATTTAAAAAAAAATAAATAAATAATAAAATAGCCTTTGCCCTTTGCTTTGCCCTTTGCTTTGCCCTTTGCTTTGCACTTTGGTTTGCACTTTGGTTTGCACTTTGGTTGCACTCTTTGGAATTTCTTGACCCTGACATGGCTGTGAAGTGAAAACCATTTCAGGAGACTTCATCATGAAGCTCACTGAGAGAAGTCCAAGTGCTGTATGTATCTAAAATGTAGACAGTAGTAAACATAAAGAAACACTGAATGAAAGGGTGTGTCCAAACTTTTAACTGGTAGAGTAAATAGTAAAACAATGAATTCATTTATTAGATATACAATGTTTACACAAATGATATATGGAATTTGGTTTGTTAAGGTCAACATACAACTCTGAAAGTTCATATGACAGGTTTTTGTGTTTCTTCTGATTCTGACTTGGTTTAGTGGGATAGTACCTGTGCTAAATATTTATTATAGTTTTACATCAGTTAAATGTCAGTTTGTGGGGAAAAAAACAGTTGAGAATAAAAGTTTAAAAATACAGGAAGTAGCGTTGAGTTCTAAAGCAGAATCCCTCTACTTTTGTCATCAACATGGAACATTTCAAACAAAATGCAGAGATAATTTATGTGAAAGCAAGCCATTTTTTTTTTTTTTTTTTTTTTCTGGGAGTATAAACCATTATTTAACAAAATAAAGGGGTTGTTATTTATTTGTATTAGTCCACTTATGTTATGTTACCTAGTGATGGGATTTTCAGCTCTTTTATGAGATCCGAATCTGTTGGATCAGTTCATTTCAAAGAGCCGTTCAAAAGACTGGCTCTTTTCATGTTTATTTCTATGACAGGAGCCAATGTGAGAATTCATTTTATCTACAGACTAAACACAGAGAGAAATGACTAAGTCTCAGAAATAGTTCAAACTGAGAGTGGGAGTGTATTTACCCTTTGAAATGATGCATAATCTAAATAAAATGTTTCACTACAATAATAATAATTTTAAAAATAACTTGTTGTGATGCCAAATGTGCTTATTGTGCAAAAAGCTCTCCCTCGTGCTGCCTACTCCGCTTCTGTGCTCATTCTTGTGTTGGTTCAGCATTAACCAGTGTAAAAATGCAGAAAGAAAAAGATTTGGTTCTTTGAAGAAATGAGATTCGATTCCAACAGTTCACAAA
Organism: Periophthalmodon schlosseri; assembly: GCA_000787095.1. Classification (NCBI taxonomy): domain Eukaryota; kingdom Metazoa; phylum Chordata; class Actinopteri; order Gobiiformes; family Gobiidae; genus Periophthalmodon; species Periophthalmodon schlosseri. The sequence continues at coordinate 7,029 of KN472168.1, read as the reverse complement.
TGTCATATCACTAATGTTAACAGTTAGGGAAGTACCTCTGTCTATGCCACATCTGCAGCCCGTGTCCAACCAAGAGGTAAAACAAAACAAAAACTAGAAAATAGCAGGCAAGATTTTTATTCAAATCTAAAATGTTATTGTTAACTTTGTTTTGTGAACTCGTTGGTGTGCAGACTCTGCCCATCTGACCGAACGACTGGTGCACTGGAGGAGAGACATTAGTTGAAAACGCTTTTAATAAGACTCCCACACACTGTCTCACTCTTGGTTCACTTTTATTAGTACAACGTTTCGGTCCCTCTGACCTTCCTCAGGTGACCTCAAAAGTTCTTAAAAACGTTCTCAGCTAACTTTGCTTTTGTGAAATGTGTAGTCTAATCTGCACATTAAAGTCTTTGGTTAGTTCGTGGATGGGTTGGGGAGATATTGGTAGATATTAGAGCAACAGATGGGAGACTCCTAATGAGAGTTTTTTTTTTTTTTTTTTCTCCTTCTTTACTGGCTAGTTACGCTAAAATAGCAATTTGTAACTGTAAGGATCCACCACCGAGGACTCAAGCAAGTGGCACCACCTTTTTGAGCAATAAATACACCTATAAGTGAATAAATGTAAGATGGATATTTTATGCCACATTCCAGGCAACACATTACCATCTCCAGAAGGTGAACCGCCCCCTCCCCCAACGGTAAAGTGACACCGCACCCTTTCTTTTGCTCATTTAAACTGACTCCGATCCAGATACGTCCATACCTCTGATCTAGAGCGAGAACGGTGCAACAGCTGTAAGTGCTTTCAGAAACCCCAAACCGCGTTCGTTATATATTTACGGATTCGCGGCTCTGCTTTTCCGAGCGCGCGTTTCAGCACACGCGTTCTTTTCAACGGGTGCACGGCTTTCTTTGTTGTGGCGCCGCGTGACAAGCCAACTTTTAATTTGTTTGCGATAAGTCGGCGCTGAAGCCTGAGCTAACTTTCAGCTCCCCCGAACATCACAACACCGCGTTTGTTTTTCACACTCTAAACACAGGCATTTGAATTCACAACTTAGAGGATCTAACTCTGTCTAGCAAACAGAGCACGGAACTAGAAGGAGCTCCATCCATTCTCATGTATCTCACATATATAGGTTGTTATGGCTTCTGGTAAGACGGTACATTATGAACTAATAACGTGTCACCGAAGATAATCGAGACGGTAAGATCTGCGTTTATTCCTCTTATTAAAATTTCGTTCTGACAGACGCAGCTTTCCCGTCTGAAGATACGAGTGTTTGATGGTTTCGTAACAAATTTCAATTTTACAGTCTTCCGTTATTTTTGTCTCAGAAAATAAAGTGTTAAATAACCTGGTAAAAGTCAAACATGAGTATTAAAGAAGACGTATTGTGCTTGTGTCTGCTATACAGTTATAATCTATGACACTGTGGATCATTGTGTTATAATTTGGGCGTTTTAAATCACAATATTGAACTGAAACGCAATGCAAATGACAAGTTAGCTGTAACGGGGACAGACTGGAGCAGTGAGGAAAAATTACTCAAACATGCATGAATCACTCTAAATACAACAAAAAAGTTGCCCAATGGGAGCTGGCGTCACCGTAAACGTCGTCACAATGAACAAAGAGCCGTGCAGCTGTCAGCGCCTCTGAAGGAGAGGTGCAGCTGCTGATTTATTTTTTTTTTTCATTTGTACCAAAATTTTATGACTCCCGAATCCTACGCGTATCACCGATTAAGAACATAAAACCGGAGACCGACGTAAGGACAGAGCAGAGGGCGTGTACCGGTGGCGGTGAAAACGGGGGTTGATCAGCAAAATGGCAGCTTGAAAATAAGCGATTAAAGATTGCTCAGACATGCACGAATCACTCCAAAAACAACTTCGGGTGAGTAAATACGGAGGAGAAACAACTATAATATGGTTAAAAGCTCTGAAAAGATGATGTTGCATAATAGATCTGTTTTAATGCCATTTTTCTTAATTATGGTTCGGGGTTGTGTGCATTTTCTGCTGAAAGAAATCTTAATCTTCAAATATTATTGGTCCTCATGAGAAGCAAGGTACTGGACCACTGTTTTAAAGCTACATTATGTAACTTTTCACGTAAAGGAATCGGTATCTGCTTATCTCCACAGAGTGGTGATTGCTTTGCCTGGAATGTTCCACAGTATGGCATTGAACTTATCTATCTCCATGGAAACAAGCCAGTGACACCACCAGGCAAGTGACACCAAGTTACAGGTCACATCTGTGGAGAGGCGACCGCGCTCACAGTAACAACGCACGCATTTCTGTGCAAATCTTATCAATAAAAACGCCTGCACGTGAATAAATGCGATATATGTTAGTTAAATGCTACACTGGGGGGAACGTTCCAGGCTAAGCGGTAACATCTCCATGGAGACAAGCAGGCGGTAGCATATCCATCAGAAATGCTCCGTAGTGCACCTTTAAAGCGCTTGAAAATTAAACAAGGGTACATTTACAACATCTGACCTGGAGCGTGTCATTCATGCCTTCATCACCTGCCAGTTGGACCACTGTGACTACCGTGGGTTGGATCAGGGCTCCATCCACCGCTTACAGTTAGTCCAAAATGCTGCGGCGCCTACGCTCACGGTCACCAGGAAATACGAGCACGACTCTCCTGTGCGGGCCTCTCTGCACTGGCTCCCTGTCAACTTCAGGACTGATTTTAAGATTCTGTTGATGGTTTTTAAATGTCTACATGAGTTGGCCTCTCCCTATCTCTCTGAGCTTCTGTCTGTCCGTGTTCCCAGTAGAGCTTAGAGATCAGCAGACCAGATGATTTTGGATGTTCCAAGGTCCCGGATAAAAAGTAGAGTGGACCAGGCTTACGCTGTAGTTTGTCCCAGGCTCTGGAACAATCTTCCTCTGGCTATTAGAACAACATAACCTTTAAATATGTTTAAATCTTTGTTGAAAACTCATTTGTTTGCACTGGCTTTTAACACAAGCTGAGAGGGACACTTGTATTCTTTTGTTTTATTGCGTTTTTGCGTGTTTAGTTTTATAAGACTGCACTTTATATTGCCTTTGTACAGGACTTTGGGCAGTTGTGGTTTATAGATGAGCTGCTGCTTTCTAAATAAACTTGACTTGACTTGCCTGTTATGTTCCACAGTATGGCATTACACTATCTTTGTTTTGTTTTTGTCTTTTTTCAATAAAAACAGCTGTAATTGTATAAGATTGGTGCGTTTAATGTGTTACAGACCAGGCAAAGCAATGCAATCTCCCTGGAAAAAAGGCAGATAAAAACTTTCCAATCTTGTACTTAACAAGATTTTGGATGGATTGAACAGAAGGATTTGTTGTCAACTGATTCTAAGCCTGATTTATTCAAGGTTAAATTTAAAAACAGAGGCGAAATTAGATTTTTTTGCTGATTTTCAGTAACATCTTTACTCAAGCACTACATAGAATATTCAAAATCACCTGTGTATTTTTTGTGTGTAATATTTCCCGCAAAATTAAGCAAGACTAAGCAAAAGACGGGGTATTTTACTCCTGTGGGGTATTAACTGCTAATGCATAACATATTTAGATCACCATGTTACCTTTTATTGTTTTGAGAAGTTTAACTCTCGTTTTTGACTCTCTGATTCTCTCCTCCCTTCGCTCCCTATGTTAAGTCACTCCCCCTTCAGAGCGCTGTCACTACACAATCAGTGTGTATCCAGCTCATGAAACTACTGCACGTGTGTTTGTATATTTATGGACAATTGTCACGTGGGAGCGTGGGTGACGTTGTGGGCTCAGCATTGCACAGAATCTTGTTAATCTTAAGGAGGGTTTGAATAGGGCCGAGGAGCGATCGCTAAATCACTGAAACATTCATGACACCTAATACCTCTTCAGGCATGTTTTTGATGGGAACAACATTATGACATGGTAGAAAGTTCCAAAAAATCGATTTTGCATAATACCCCCTCTGTAAGCGTAACTCCACTCGGACCCTCTGCCCACTCCCCTTCCGCTGAGTGCTGCTGTTGTACTCCAGTCTCAGCCTCTCTCCAGCCCGCCTGTGATTATTTTTGACAGGCAAATCTGTCTCTGACCAGCTTGCTCCAATTTTCTTTTGGCCAATTTTGAGATTTGCGGTTTCAAATGAATTGGCGGCCCCCTGGTGGAGCGGGCTGATTGCATTTCCACAGAGCCGCAGCGCCGTGTTGTGCCTGAGCTCATCTTGGCATCCTGGCATCAAGCAATTTCCATAAAACGCACAACTGCCCCCTTGCCTCTCCACGTGAACCAGCACCTCTCACCCAAATGAACACGTGCACTAAAACTGAGGCTCGCAGACACACGGCCACTGTTTAGGTGTCAGAGTAACAAGAGTTTTTTTCTGTTTGAGAGCAGAACTCATCCTAAATATGCAGGGTTTGTGTGTGAATGAAACAAAACACAACTCCAGGTCTGTTTGTGATGAGGAAACAACATTATAACATAGGTCAGAAAATAGCGTAATATGGGCCCTTTAAAGAAGATATATTGTGCTTGTGTCTGCTATATAGACCGTCAATCTAAAATGACTTAATAAAACAAACAAGTCCGCTGACTTCCACTTTAGACAACTGCGGCGCCCAATGGGAGTCGCCATAAATGTCATCACAACAAGTCATGAAGTTGTTGGCACCTCCGATGGATAGCTACACATCACGCTAGCGAGTCGCGGAGAATGAAGAAAGTAGAGAGCAGTGGGCGGTGGCGGTGAAAACGGGGGTTGATGCGAGTGCACTCAGGTCATGAGGGGTAATGGGGCAGGGGGGCTGTTGGGTCCAGCGCGGTGGCCAGGTCCAGAGGTGTAACAGTGGCCCATATGAGGAGCACTGAGGCTGGGACAGACTGAGACTGGAACTGTTGCCACAGCAGAACAGGAGCCTGTATAAAGTCTGTTCGACCACACGCTCTATAAAACTCCTCATAAATATTATTGGCTCACACAGTAATATTTTTATAAGAAATAATATAAGACATATATGACTTACTAACATGGAGGAAATAGAAGTTTTGGTTTGGTTTGAATAGTAGTATTTTAAAACGTTTTGCTCTTATGAGTGCTCCTGACTGTTCGTAGGATTTGTTCTTCCAGAAGAACATTTTCAGTTGTGAATGCCAAAACTGTTGATAAAAAGGCCTTGATAAGAACGCTTCACAAATGAGGCCCAATTTCTTTAAAAAGTTGATATCACTGAATAAATGTTACATTCTACCTTGTCTCATAAGTCCAAACTGGTATCTGTCTATATTTTTATACAAAGGGGTCTGTGTCTGGTTTTCTGGGTAGCAAACATGTTCTTGGAATCAGATTTATTTTTTTTTTTAGTGACATCTGCTAGAATAAAATGACACTTCTCTCATTTCAGATTAACATAGTTAAGTACTTCTCTTTCCTTTCTTCTCTTCCTTGCAAGCAGTCCACCTGTCAGTCACAACCATCTGAACTAGGGGAGATGATGGTATATGAATTAGAATTTAGGTAATACATTGTACATTTGTAGGAAAAGGGGTGGCGTTAAAAAATAAGTCAATGATTTATACCATTCAAAACCGGAAGACACAGGAAAAAACATGCAAACTTCACACAGAAAGGTCCTCTGCTATTCACTAGTTCAGTCTTGTGTGAAGCGAGGGTTGGCCACTCAGGACTAAAGTAGGACTTGATCAGGACCAAAACACTTTTCAATTTTTTAAACATATTTTTGGTCCATAATATTTATTTTATTTATAGAGGCATATTTTAGTTTTATGGGGTATTAACTGCTAACACATAACATCAACATGTTACCTTTTTATTGTTTTGACAATGCTTTAATCGTCGGAAACAACATATTAACATGAAAGTTTCACTTTGATTGAGTCTTCCCACCCTTTGCTCCCCGTGCAAAGTCGCTCCCCCTTCAGAGTTACATCACAATCAGTGTGCATCCCACTAATGAAACTGCTGCGCATCAAATCAGGTTTGTCAAGTTGCTGTGCACGGTTTTGTATCACGCTTTTGTATGTTTATGGAGAACTGTCGCGTGTGAGCGTGGTGACGTAGACTTGTGGACTGAGCGTTGCACAGGAGAGTTCGAATGGGGCCCGGGAGAGATCTCCAAATCACTCAAACATGCACGGATGACATCTGAACCTCCTCAGGCATGTTTCTGATGAGGGAACGACATTATAACATGGTAGAAAGCTCTCACGATCGATGTTGCATAATACCCCCTCTTTGATTGTTACTTTAACTGATGTTCATACTTTTCATGTTAGTCCAGCACTACTGATTCCAAGTAGGCAGTATTTGGATGTGTAGTTAACATGTCTTTAATTGTTTTGTCTTGATGGACGTCCACCCCTCCCCTCGGCTCTTAGCAGCTCAGCGCAGACCCAGTGTGCTGCTGAAGCATTAGCCCCCTGTATGCTAATTCCTCTGTATTAGCCCCGTTCCCAGAGGCGGCTTCTGTTTACTCCATTCATCACAGCTCACCGAGGGGGTTCGGTGGGAGCTGTCCGTGGTGCTGGTCCGTTCCGGGCTGAGCCGCAGTAATCCTTTTGAAATGACTTATTGTATTGTGCTTTACAGACAATGTCATCATTTGTTTTAATAGAGAGCAGCCCCTAATAACATGGCCCAATGAAAAGGTCAATATTATCCCAATGGTGCGGGCTATATGAGCAGGACCAGGAGGGGAGATTGGGTCTGTGCACGTGTGCGTGTGTGTGTGTGTGTGTGTGTGTGTACAGAGAGACAGGACAGCCCTATTAACATTTATGAATAATTTAATCCTGCATTGCTGGCCCAAGTCCAAGTGCATAATTCACTAATTGCAATCAGCGCGGCAGCGGAAGCGAACTGTGGGCTGAGATACGGCCGGCTGGGAATTGGTTTGTGGAGGTAGCAGCCGAGCGGTGCACGGTGACCACATGTGACTGTCTGCTATTAAACAGTAAAGAAGGAATCGGGAGGAGGCACATATATATACATATATATATACAAGCACGCACACACACACA
>KN472164.1:5539-19636 GCA_000787095.1 Periophthalmodon schlosseri | reverse complement strand
CTGCACCGATCCGCCTGTCAATCTCATAGGTTGACAAGGAGTCCTCCTAAATCTGAGGTCGGATTCGCCTCTTCAGTACCCTGGAATAGACCTTACCGGGTAGTCTGAGAAGTGTGATTCCCCTGTAGTTGGAACACACCCTCTGGTCCCCCTTCTCAAACAGAGGAACCACCACCCCGGTCTGCCAGTCCAGCAGTGATGTCCCCGACCGCCATGCGATATTGCAGAGACGTGTCAGCCAAGACAGCCCCACAACATCCAGAGACTTGAGGTACTCAGGACAGATCTCATCCACCCCTGGAGTCTTGCCACCGAGGAGTTTGTCAACCACCTCAGTGACTTCAGCCAGGGTGATGGATGAGTCCGCCTCCAGGTCCACAGTCTCTGCTTCCTCCTCGAAAGACATGACTGTGGGATTGAGGAGATCCTCAAAGTATTCTTTCCACCATCCGATAACATCCCCAGTCAAGGTCAGCAGCTCTCCGCCTGCACTGTAAACAGTGTTGGTAAAGCACTGCTTCCCTCTCCTGAGTCGTCGGATGGTTTGCCAGAATCTCTTTGAGGCCATCCAATAGTCCTCCTCCATGACCTCCCCAAACTCCTCCCAACCCCGAGTTTTTGTCTCTGTGACCACACGAGCCACGGCGAGCTCGACCCGCCGGTACTCGTCAGGAGCTTCAGGAGTCCCACAAGCCAACAAGGCTCAATAGGTCTCATTCTTCAGCCTGACGGCATCCCTTACTTCCGGTGTCTACCACCGGGTTCGGGGATTGCCACCGCGACATGCACCGCAGAGCTTACGAAAACAGCTACGAGCAGCCGCATCGACAATCCATGTCTCCAGCCTCCCCCAGGATCAGGGAGAAGCTCTCCCGGAAGTGAGAGTTGAAAGCCCCCTGACAGAGGGCTCCGCCAGACGTTCCCAACAGACCCTCACAATACACTTGGGCCTGCCAGGTCTGTCCAGCTTCCTCCTCCGCCAGCGGATCCAACTCACCATCAGGTGGTGATCGGTTGACAGCTTTGCCCCTCTCTTCACCCGAGTGTCCAAGACACCCGGCCAGAGGTCAGATGACACGACAACAAAGTCAATCATCGACCTCCGACCTAGAGTGTCCTGGTGGCACGTGCACTCCAAGAAGGCTGGGTACTCTGCACTGCTGTTTGGCCCATAGGCCGACAGAACAGTGAGAGACCTGTCCCCGACGACGCAGGGATGCGACCCTCTCGTTCACCGGGGTGAACTCCAACACGTGCGAGCCCACCCCAGCTCACAGCTGCTCCTTGCAGGCAACATCAGAGAAATGGAGAGTCCAGCGCCTCTCAAGGAGTTGGGTTCCAGAGCCCAAGGTATGCTTGGAGGCGAGGCCAACTATATCTAGTCGGTAACACTCAACCTCCTGCACAAGCTTAGGCTCCTTCCCCCCTAGCGAGGTGACATTCCATGTCCCCAGAGCTTCCATGTCCTCAGATCCGGATTTTTGAACCGTATATGTATGGCCCATATGAACTGTGTGAATAATTGCAATTAAGTGCAGAGCAGTGCCTCATGGAGTGTTTCTTGTTACAATAATATCTTACTAATATTTTACATAATAAAAACAATGCCTGCAAAACGTCTGTTCTGATAATTATTTATTATACGATTTTTTTTTTAATAATGGAAAACAGGTGAAATAACCCTTCCTAGTTTTTACATCACCAACCTGCACTGCTTTGCTGGGATAATTTGTAGGGGTGGGATGAGACAGAATTTCCATGAGACGAGACACGAAATAGGGTCCACGAGAAAGATTTTGAAATAATGTGTTATATACCAAAATAATTGGATCAATCCACAAGTTTGGTCACATGAGTTTTAATTTTTTTATTTATTTTTTTATAAATTGGGACAAAGAGGAGGAGGAGCTATACGCGCATGGTGCTGAGGAGGACACAGAGGGGGATCTGACCAACAGACCTGAATATAAAAACAATTGTATTATTTTTCATATTATTTTTACTGTATATTCACACACTGACTATTGGAAGAGAGAATGAAAATTGTATTTCGTGCATAAGAAGATAATTATTCAATGACTCCAGGTGTTCTACTGATCAACAACAAATAAACATCATCACAAAATCATTTATAACTTTTTATAAGCTTTCATAGGATTTGAGAAATATTTTCTCTTTTTTCTAATACAATACCTAAACTTCAAAGGTGTTGGTAATTGGAAGTCTTGGTCAGAGTTTTGTGTGGAGGTGAGCATTTCCAATCCTCAATTCAATTCAAGTTTATTTATATAGCACATTTAAAACAATCTACATAGATCCTGGATCTCTTGGCTGGGCGACCCCATCAGATCCTCTGTTCATCCACACCTGTGTCATAGGGCAATAACAGATTGTTTTTATGTTATTTTATTTGCATAAAGAAAATACATAGATTACATAGAGTAATCTATGTATGTAGGAGTGGGAGGACTACAACAACAATCTCCTCTGGAGTTCCCACAGATGGCAATCTTACATAACATTTTCAGGCGTAACAACAGAAACTACAGTAATATATTACACTTACCTTTGTCCAGGTGTAGCACCAGAAGATTTTCCTTGCTCCATGACTGCAGCTTCTTCATAATAATATTCTCTACAAATACATCATCTTGGTGTGGGGCTTAAGCATTCAAAGCCAAATGTATGTCTACACTTTGCACCTTATTACTATATCCAGGGCTAATTTACATTAAAATTCTTACCTCTCAGATAGCTCTCTGTGAATGTTGGGCAGCTGTTTGACCAAAAGTACATGTAGAACCTGCAGATTGTGTGATAACTGTAAACATACAAATATGCAGAAGATATTATAATCAAAACGTTGTGTTCTAAGCTAAATATGATTGAGTCTAAAGTCATTTTCACACATGCTAGTGGCTCTGTGGACCAACCCCGGTGACACTAGACTAGTTCACACGTACCGCGCATCATTCACCCCCAAACATGAGCCACACTAGAGTCCATCAGCTGATTGCCGAACTTATTTCTATGACAGGGCAGTTCAAACAGACAGAGCCCTGTCCCCGGTGCTATACGTGGTAGTTTTTTCTTTCACCTGTGGCTAAATATACAGTGAGGACTATGCACGCTGGTGACAACAGAGAAAACGACACACAGACAGACTCAGGCTTACCTGTGTAGAGAGACCCAGGGTCACCTGCGCAGACAGACCCAGGCTTACCTGTGCAGACAGAGGCAGGAGGAGACATATCGCTGATATTAAATTGATTCAAACTGCCTCATCAGGCGAACGTGTCAAACAGCAGCTCTGAAGCGGCCATTCATACAAATATACATGATCAAAGCGCTTTTTACCCAATTCCAAGTACTTTTACTCACACCACAGACTGCATCGGTTGATCCGAGAGCGGGTCACATGCCACAGTCAAGTAGAGCTGCTCCAAGACCTCCTGTTTCAAGCACTCTCAGGCTTTTAAGGCGAATCAGAATACGACTGTCATGTTCACACCGGCCCAAGCGCACCGCTCTTGGAGCAAATGCTCTTTTACGTCTGCTAGTGGCAGTGTGAAAATTACCTTAGCCACGGGTTTATTGATATTTTTATTTGTTATATTTTATACACTGAACAAAAGTAACCTAATACAAACATTTAGGCTCAACTCGTTCCCCAAACCAAATACTTGCACGTCTGCACCAGAAATAAACACTCTAGAGTTGGACATGTCAGTTATAGCTACAGAAACATAACGTTATATTCCTAACAATCCATTGTTTATGATAAAGAGCTAACGCTACACAGATGTAGCTAATGTTAGCAATTAGCTTAAACAATCTAACTATTACAACAGCTGACATACACTTGCATTTAGACAATAATATTTCTCACTAAAATACTTGAAAGAGTCACATTGTTACCTGATCATAAGGAATTTAGCCAACTCTTCATCGCTTGTGAATCCTTCTAGCTTGTGTTGCTCCTCAAACACAGCTTCCGGTATAAATCTGATGGCAGTCCACTCTGCGTGTTGCTTGTGGCACTTCCACACTACACACTCAGACTAAGCACGTCCTTGGTTGACAGCTGGCTCAGGCAAAAGACTCAATCCATTGGTCTAAGTTCTCTCCAGCAAAATTTGACTGGCTCTATGGCAAGCAGAACTATATTGATTACTTACTTTGCATTATAGTACAGGGCAAGGTGGTTAAAAATTTGCATTCTTTAAAAAATGAAATATATATATATAAAGTTATGGACATTCACTTTAGGTCCTCCCTTTTCCTTTGCTCCCCGTTTTCCCATGCGCATTCTCATTTCTTTTTTCAGTGGTCCTGAAAAAAGAAATGAGAAAAGTTCTAATCCTTAAACTCCAATGCATCTTATGTTCAAATTTATACTGTCACTTTTTTAACGTACTGCAGCCCTGCACTGCAGCCCTGCACCGCAGCCCTGCACTGCAGCAGTCCCTTGCTCCATTGAACTGAGTTGCATTGAGGCAGGTAATGAACCCGATCCTCCTCTTCATTCAGTCCCTCGCTCTACTGAGCCTTATTGTGTGCTGCTGTGCGCCCTAAACTGTGGCGACAGGTAACCAAAGCACTACTTCAAAATAATAGCACTACTGCACAGCTGGCAGCTCACAAATGTGCCATGTGCCAGTCCACGCCGTTCGGGCCATATCCTCAATATAGCAGCAGTGAGCTGCGTAAAGTTGTCCTGTTTGATCCAGCCTGGGACTGTATGGACTTTCATCCACAACAGCCGTGTATGCTTTCTTTAGGGCAGATCTTGTACTGCATGCTTAGATTGTAATTTCCAAATAAATTTTCCAGGTGTCAGCGGTGGTCTGCAGCAGCTTGGGTGGTGTGCCTCTGCTGCTTTGTCTGTTTTTTCCGTGTTGTTTAAGTTTTGTCTAGTGTCAGAGCGTGATGCTCCCTTTACGCGCAGGGTGCACTGTGCAAGTGTGCCCTGAGCTTGGCCTGACAGGCAGTCAGGCAGGGGTTAGTTTTTAGGAAACAGAACGAGTGAGTGTGAGAGGGCTTTTTAATAAATGTTTTATTCTCTAAAGTACATACCACCATATGTAACTGGGTTTGAGCAATAACAATTGTTAAATAAAGTCTTTGTAAATTAAATGGAACCTGACTAGCCTGTCTTTTTATATACTTACCTATGTGTGGGATCTTTTCTCCAGCTAAGACGGACAAATGACAGGCTGACAGGCCCCTAGCAACAGTGTAGGTCCTTCTACAGAGCTTCCAGTTCCATCTCTCCTTCCACCTGACAGGTTAGTGTTAATACCGCGTGACAGAGATGTCCAATGTTTAGGGGGCATATTGGTATTAGCTTGGGTGAATGGGTCCATGCTTGCATGGACAACACCTGTCACAGGCAGATCAGGCATTTTTCTGGTTTGACCATCTGAAAGGGGAGGCCGGCAATGAGATCAAGTTTCGCTCAGGCGAGGAACAGAGCAACCCGGATAAAATTATCTCCTTTCTCCAGGAGTTGTATGGATGCTCTGAGTCGTATATGGCCTTGCAAGAACAATTCTTCTCCAGAAAGCAACAAGCAACTTTGCAAGAGTTCTCCCTCACCTTGTTGAGCCTCATGGATAAGGTTAAAGCATGTGCTCCCGCACCTTTGCCTAATGTTGAATGCTTGTTGCTCGATCAATTCACTGAACATGTGCTGGACAGTTCACTGCGTTGCATTTTAAAACAATATGTCCACCAGCACCCCACAGCAACCCTGCCTGCCTTGTGGTCAGAGAGGAAGCAATGTGATGGGAGCGTGAGGGTCTGCTGGCTGACATGTGTGGATGGAGTAATTCAGTGACTTCAACATTTAGCCTTCAGTATGCCATGGAAGTTGCTTCTCACCCACATATTGAGGTGAACATGGCTGGAATGACTGTGCCACGTTTAGTTGACACTGGATTAATGGTACTGTCACAGTATTTTGAGACATGGGAGAAGAATGCCTAAAGACCTGCCATTAGCTACACCTCAGATCACCTTATGATCAAGATTTGGGCTGTACCAACCTGCAGGAGCACCAGGCACGTCTGCAGATGGCTTTTGATGGTGCAAGAGAGAGACTGCACAAAGGGCTCCCCCAGTTGCTGTGAGTGTCTCCTCCCAAACGGCTACTGCCCCAGCTGCAGACCAGTTTGCAACAGTTGACTTATCCTCCCTGCCCCCTGAGGAACAAGTGAAGGTGCAGTCACTACTTAGGGTGTATGCTTCTGTATTTGCTGCAAATTATCAAGATTTGGGCTGTACCAACCTGCAGAAACACCAGGCACATCTGCAGATGGCTTTTGATGGAGCAAGAGAGAGACTGCGCGTAGCTGCCTCATGAAGAAAGGCCAATCATAATCAAAACATTTGTGAGGTGCCCCTTAAGCAGGGCCAGCTTGTGCTTCTTCGCGACCACAGTGCAAGGATCATTGGAAAACCTATGGGGCCCAGTGCTTCAGGCGCAGTGTACACTCTGGCCCCAGTGGATCAGCAAACCAAGGTGAAGAGAGTACAATGGTCCCTACTGAAGCCCTTGCATAGCAGTGACTCCTCTGCCCCTCTCCCTGTCGTGAGTCCTCCTGCTGCACATCCAGCACCAGTGTCAGACGATGAACCATCATTCAAGGGTGATTTATTCATGCAAGTGCTGCCAGCAGCCTTGCTTCCTACAGCAGCTGTGCCGCAACCATCCTCTCAGGCACTTGGACATACAGTTGTTCATGGTCCTGGCGAGGCCGCGGTGCATAGGTCCACTCAATCAACAGCTGACCAACATCAAAGTGCTCTTACCTGCCACCCCTTGGCGCTGAGCTGGTGGAGTATTGATGCTCTCCCTTCTCCTTCGCTCCCCATTTGCTCCTGGGCCTCTTTTGGTGGCTGTTCACCATTTTTAATCATTATAAATATATCATGAATGAATAAAAGAGGTTTAGTTCTAAATAAATTATTGTATGATCTTTTTGGATTCTGGTTATCTGCCTTACCTTAGAGCAGGATGGACAATGGAACAGCTTTGTGGAGGAATGGCAACTTCAATGTAACAGTCCCCTTTTGTGTACAGCATCATGGTGAGTGCTAAATGTGGACCTTATCTCACTAGCCATGCTGGCCATTGCTTTTCTCATGCCGCTGATTAGCTTCCTCCTCGGCTATGTCTGTGTTTTGGAATTCTTCAAATGGCTTTTGCCCCAGAAGTGCTAGGCACACTCTTGTTCTTCCCTGAACAAAATCAAGTTTGACATTTTTGTATCATGGCACTAACACCTATTTTCTAAGCATATTTCACAGTTATCACTGGACAAAGCAGAGTTATACCACCAATAAAATACAACTCCTAGTTTACTGGGTGTACGATCAATACAATTGCTTAAAGGGCCTATATTACACTATTTTCTGATCTATGTATTATCAACACTGAAAATTTTATCCAAAATGCAGCAACAATTCATGCACAAGGAAGTTGTTTTTTTGTTTTTTGGTTTTTTTTACATATTTAACATTGTACATTGAACAAGTAGAGGTGTTGTCATCTATTTTTATCTGTCTAGTCATAACTATTGTGCAGTTTACACATGGTTTGGCCCTTGTTTAGATTATGGTTGCTAGGCAGCAGTTAATTGATAACTGCTAATTGGTAATTACCTCTGCGTATGTCATATCTGCTGCCCATGTCCAACCAGAAAGTAAAATTATGAACTTCACCAAAATTAAAAAAAACTAAAAAATCTATGTAACTTTTTTTGGTTATATCTTAAATATAATAATGTTAAATGGAGCTAATATGATTGACTGAGATTCAGGAGCAGGACCACACCTCAACCTCTTCAGTGAACCACATCTCACCTCAACCACACCTCTAATTCCCAGAAGCCTTATTTATCCAAGCCTATCCCGACAACACCATCTGTCTCCACTCACTTGACAGATTGAGACAGGCTGCCAGCCTTGAAAGTTAAAACGCAAATCAAAAACTTGCTATTAGCCCATCAGATTCAAATGCTGACCTGTTAAGTGTTTCTTAGTCCAATGCCTTCCAGTCTAAGATATCCTCATGTCATGACAGTTCACAGAGATCTGCTAGCCAGAGGACTTTCCCACAGATGTCTGTTCCGTGGTACAAGCTGCCGGCCACGCCAACGTTCCAGCCTGCCCTCTGAATGCCATCTGCCCAGCACGTGCCTCCATCGCAGACCTCTACCTCCAGGGGGTGCTGCGTAGCCACCGTCCCGCTGCATACCCACTGTCAAAATCTCTGCGCCGCTTCCCCCTTCTCGTTTGTCAACAACTGTTTGGGTTAAGAAAGTAACCCCGTTTCTCTGAAACATGATGAGTGAGCTTCCACGCTTCTTGGTTCCCGCACACAGATGCCAATATCATCACTCAACCCTCTCCTCTGCAGACTGTACTATATCCCCTAGCACATACACCCCTTCATCCCTTCTTCTCTTTCTCTTGTTTGTGCCATCTTTAGCCAGATGTTTTCTAGTGCTCTGCTGCCACCACTGCTGCTGCTTCAACTACGGCTACAGCATCTACAGTAGAGGTGTTCTCTGTCAGTAAGCTGGGAATAAGGCTGTGTGTTGTGCTAAATGCATTTAAAAGCATATGTTGTGCTATAACTTCATTAAAAACAGTTGGAGTGTGTTTAAGTCATTGTTTTCCTCTGGGCTCTCGCCACTGTTCTGCACTGGAGCGAGGAGGAGGAGTGCTGTCTCTAAGTGCACCGACACAAACACACGGAGCACGCGCACACAGAGGAGACTTATGTGAGACTACGCTGAGACAGAGGAGAGATGAACAGGACTTTAGCGCAACTTTGAATCACTTTAGCTAACGTCCACCTCATTTTGCTTCCTCATTTACGGCTTCTCTGACCCTATCTGGGACATGCTCGGAACACCTCCCTAGGGAGGCATCCAGGAGGCACCCGGAGCCACCTCAGCTGGCTCCTCTCGACATGGAGGGGCAGCTGCTCTACTCCGAGCTCCTCTTATCTCCTTACCCTTGCTCTAAGGGAGCGCCCAGCCACCCTGTGGAGGAAACTCATTTCTACCGCTTGTATCCACAATCTTGTCCTTTCGGTCACTACCCAAAGCTCATGACCATAGGTGAGGGTAGGAATGTAGAATGACTGGTAAATCGAGAGCTTTGCCTTTCGACTCTTCTTCTTCTTTACCACAACAGTCCTGTTAACAAGATTGTAACGTTATTCTTATTATGTGTGTTGTTTATAATCTGTTCATGACGTTGCTAGTTTAGTCATTAGGTTTTTACTGTTTTTTACATTATTATTCAGACATTTGAGCCCAGCAACAGCCCAGCAACCATCTTAACCAATCAATAATCACCCCTTCTCACTCCTCAACCAATCAGGATTCATCAACCACCAGCGGAACTTTTGGTAGTAGTCAGTGTTTGTGTTTTCTCCATCTGGGACAGTCGCTCCCTCCGTTCTCTCCAAGTCCGGACTTTCACGTCATTTCATCTATAATTGTTCACGTGTCCTTGAGAACGTAAGTCAATATACACATACCGGTAACTTTGCATTATTATTTGTAGTCCATATCCCATCAGTCCAGCCATAATTAGTTCTGTTTCCTTTGTTCGCATTACTGTTGCGTAACTTGAACTAGTGATGCATTCACGGACCGGCAGACTTTCGCATTTTCGCTGTGCTCTGTTGCCGTCCGTGGTGCATTCAAGGGCACTCGGAATTTTGTACTTTAGGCGAGAAAGTGCCATGGCCTTCATGTTATTTCATTATTGCTTTGTATCCTTGTAAACGGAGTATTTCTAATATATTTCCTGTGTTGCTGTATATTCTGTATTTGCATATTTATTGTTATGTTTATTATTACCATATATCTTTATTTGCTATGTCATTCATTACATTCCTATTATTTATTCTGCATTTTAGAAACCGTGAACATGAACATGAACATGAACGTGAACATCAATATACATCAATCAACATCAATAAAGAGTGGTAGAGTGTGAACTGGCGTCTGGTCATTTGTTCTGGCCGAACAACCTGGGGAGATTGTGGATACTAGACTAGTCCTAAATCAATCCTTTTTCCGAGGTCACAAGTTTGGGTTTCCTTCCCAGCACCTCCTTTACAAGTCCGATACAGTGACCGCATCACTGCAGACACTGAACCAATCCACCTGTCAATCTCACGCCCCATCCTTCCCTCACTTGTGAACAAGAACTCCTCAACTTGAGGCAAGGACTCTCCACCCACTTGCTAGGAAAAGCCACCTTTTTCCAGTCAAGAACTATGGCCTTGAATTTGGAGGAGCCGATTCTCATCTCAGCCACTTCACACTCGAATGCAAACCACCCCAGTGCCTGCTGCAGGTCCTGACTCGATGAAGCCATCAGGACAACACCATCTGCAAACAGCAGAGATAAGATTCTGTGGTCCCTGAACCAGACCTCATCCCGCCCCTCACTCTGCCTAGAAACTCTGTCTATAAATACAATGAACATAATCAGTGACGAAGGGCAGCCCTGGCAGAGTCCAACGTGCACTGGGAACAGGTCGGACTTACTGACAATGCGGGTTACAGGTCTGACAATGCGAACACAGCTCCTGCTCCAGTCATACAGGGACCAGATAGTCTTAGCAAAAGGCCCTGGACCCCATACTCCCGGAGCACCCCCAAATGGCACCTCAAGGGACACAATCAAATGCCTTCTCCAGATTCACGACGCACATGTGGACTGGTTGGGCAAACTCCTATGAACCCTTGAGCACCCAATGGAGAGTATAGAGCTGGTCCAGTGTCCCACGACCAGTCCGAAAACCACACCGCTCCTCCTGAATCCAAGGTTCAACTATCGGTCAGTGTCTCCTCTCCAGTACCCTGTAGTAGACCTTCCTGGGGAGGCTGGGGAGGGTGATTCCCCCGTAGTTGGAACACACCCTCCAGTCCCCACTTCTTAAACAGAGGGTCCTGCCACCAGTCCAGCGGTAGTGTCCCTGACCACCACGCAGTCCACCTCAGTCACTTCAGCCAGGGTGATGGATGAGTTCGCCTCCAAGTCCTCAGTCTCTGCTTCCTCCTCAGAAAACGTGATGGTGGGATAGAGGAGATCCTAAAAGTATTCTTTTCATTAGCTATGAGCAGTCGCATCAACAGTAGAGGCAGAGAACATGGCCCACTCAGAATTCATGTCCGCAGCCCACTCCGGGATCTGGGAGAGGCTCTCCCGGAGGTGCAAGTTGAAGACCCTGCTGACAGACGGGCTCTGCCACACATTCCCCACAGACTCTCACAGTACGCTTGGGTCTGCCAGGTCTATCCGGCTTCCTCCTATGCCATTAGATCCATTTCACCACCAGGTGGTGATTGGTTGACAGCTCTGCCCCTCTCTTCACCTGAGTGTGCAAGACACGTGCCCGGAAGTCAGATGACACAACAACAAAGTCGATCATCGACCTCCAGTGCCACATGCATTGATAGACACCCTTTTGCTCAAACATGGCAACACAACAGTGAGAGACCTGTCCCCAACCCTAAGGCACAGGGACATGACCCTCTCATTCACTGGGGTGAACTCCAACACACAGGGGCTGAGCTATGGGGTGTTACTTCCCTAACCCTGGCAGAGATGGGTCGTAACAATTGCAATCAAGCAAACCCACACCAGCTTGTCGCCTCTCCCCGCGGGCAACACCAGAGAAATGAAGAGACCAGAGTCCAGAGAGTTGGGTTCCAGAGCCCAAGGTGTGCGTGGAGATGAGGCCAACTATAGCAAGTCTGTAACGCTTAACCTCCTGCACAAGCTTGGGCTCCCTCTCCCCCAGTGAGGTGACATTCCATGTCCCCAGAGCCAGTTTCCATGTCTGGAGATCTGGTCGTCGAGGCTCCTGCCTTCGACTGCCGTCCAGGTCCCTCTGCACTGGCCCCTTACGGATCCTCCTGCAGGTGGGGGGTCCACAGGAGGACAGCCCGACGTCACTCCTTCGAGCTGTGCCCGGCCGGGCCCATGGGGAAAGGCCCCACACAGGCCTGGCTCCAGGGTGGGGCATCAGTAAGGCCAATCCGGGTGTCAAACTCATCATAAAGGGCTTCTGAACTGCTTTTAATCTGACCCATCCCCCAGGACCTGTTTGCCATGGGTAACCCTACCAGAGGCATTCGGGTGTTCATACCCCACCACCGCATTAAGGTGGCTGTTCAAGGAGGAGCCTTGCTAGTGAAATGGAGTTAATATGATTGATTGAGATTCAGGAGCAGGACCATGCCTCAACCTCCTTCTGCTCCTCTCCAGCGAACCACAGTTCACCGCAATCACACCTATAATTAGCCCCCATCCTGAGTCTCTACCCAGCCTCCACATCTATTCATGTCATCAATAAATATCTTTATTGTATATCATTGTTGTGGCGTGGTCCTTGCTAGTGAACTATGTTTTTAGGAAATGAGTAGTCTAATCTGTCAGTCTGTTTTAAGTCCGTGAAAAGCCTACATTTTCATTACAGCTGATGATTGTTCAAAGTAGATTTATAATGAAATGGCTGACAGGGGCTTCCTCCTTGTTCAAACAGAGCTGTGGCTGGTTTGTTTTAGCACTGCTCTTTGTCCGGGGCACCTGTCTGCTGCTGCGGTGTGTACACAGGCTGACACTTAGCACACACAAACGCACATAGCAACTGCTGCTCCTCTGTGTGCTGGGCTAATATTTACTCAGCCTGCCTCTGCACTGCCTATTGAGTTTGACCATTCAAAATAATGTTTGACTAGCATTAGAACAACACTCGGGCAGTGGTGTGTGGGCTGTGAGGCCACAGGGTCCAGAATAGTGGAGATTTTTTTTGAATGTAGCATTCTAGACTTAAGCAGAATGATTTACCCTGTGTTTGAAATGTGTGGTGTAAATAAAAATGCCTTACTTTGAAGGTCTTGCAGGCTACCCCATTTTTCCATTTGAGCAAAAATTTATCTTGCCCCAGTACAAATGTATTGTATAGTTATAAAGCATATTATTGTATTTTATAGTATCAGGAAGTGTGTGGTAGCATTGTGTTGTGATAGCACTTTGAAGGGGGAGTGACTTAATGCACGGAGCAAAGAGAGGGGACACTCAAAAACAAAATGGAAACTAATTAAAAATGTTAACATGTTTTTTATTGGCAAATGTAGCATTTTCAAAACAATAAAAGGTAACATGGTGATCTAAATATGTCATGTGTTAATAGTTAATATTCCATAAGAGTGTAAAACCCCCTCAACCTGCTTAAATAGCTATCTGTTAAATAAAGAAAGCATGACATAAACTAGGCTCTCGTTCTCTGCCTGTGGAGCGCCATGACCAGAATCAATGCATTCTCAGGTCTACCAAAGTCATGTTTCACTTTCTCCACAGATTTTAGAGCCAGTAAAGATAGATCATTAGATCATTCTTGTTTAAAATAAGCTTCAGGTGAGGTTAAATTAGTTTGTATAAAGAACACCTTAAACATTTTTAAAATGTAACCCTATGGTGATAGTACTGCTAGTAACAGCTCTAAGACTCTAATATGAGGGTTATCTAAATCTAGATTCATTAAGGAGATTGGTTAAATAAAGAGTAGATTAACTGTTAGATTCCACCCCAAAGGAAGCACACAACAATAGATTTCAATTTAAATGTAGAACTGGTAATTATCAGTGGCGGGTCGTGCATTTCACCCTTGGGCCTTCAGTGATGTCCCACTTACACATTACAACATCACCTCAGTATAGGCTGGTCAAGCAACATTTAATTTCAGGAGCATTTAAACCCAGTAAGCTGCATTGCATTCACAATTAAGAGTAGGAAACTAAGTTCACAGATACTGTCAAAAATTTAAAACAAAAATGCGATTTGAAGATGCCAAACAAAATGCCACCAAAATTACGTTATGTGAGCTTAATCAAGTCTGTCCAATAAATTGTGCAATGTCGCCGTTTCATATAAGACACCAACCAGACGTTAACAAAACAAACTATTTTTTGAAAATAAAGTAAACTGATCATTTGCATGTTTTGACAATAGGCTATACAACAGCAAATAACTGAAAATGTGGCGCAGCTGAGATTGAAC
>JACM01002472.1:0-19335 GCA_000787095.1 Periophthalmodon schlosseri | reverse complement strand
GGTCTCCCATCCAGTACTAACCAGGCCTGGCCTTGCCAACCTTTGCTTTGTTGACAGCGCTGCAAACCCATGGCCTTCTCTCAGTGAGCTTCATGATGAAGTCTCCTGAAATGGTTTTCATTTCACAGCTATGTCAGGGTCAAGGAATGCGAAGAATCCAAAGCAGTGATCAAAGCAAACGGTAAAGGCTATTTTTAAATATCTAAAATCTGAAACAAGTTTTGAGGTATTTGGAGTGTATTTTTTGTTTGCTACATTCCACATGTGTCATTCATAGTTGTGATGCCTTTGTGAGTTTGTGAGAATCTACAATGTAAATAATCAGGGAAATAAGCCAACCCAAAACATGCATCGTACATAAAATCCTCCAGCTAAAATAGTCCTAACCAAGACTAGCTCAAGATCTGGGCATGTGGCCCTGGGCGCTGCACTGGAGCCCTACAGGGACAGAAATTAAAGGGTGCAGTGAAGGAGAAGGTAAACAGCCCTGCACGGGATTGGGCTATGTGGCATTTAAAGATGAGGTGGCCCAAAGCGGCATCGATGACAGGTATGGTTAAAGCAGATATTGTGCTTGTCTGTGCCATATAGTTATAATCTATGACACTCGTGGCTCATTGTTATAATGTGCACATTTGAAATCGCAATATTCATCTAAAACAACTTAATAAAAGAAACAAGTCAGCTGTAAAATGCCATAATTGTCATCACAACAAAGCGTTGTGAAAGCATCACCAATGGATAGCTGCTGATTAAAAAAAACAAACAAAAAAACAAAAGCTTGCTGAATCCTACGTGTATCACTGATTAAGAAAATAAAATTGGAGAACAAAGTAAGTACGGCGTCTTGAAAATAAGTGATTAAAGACTGCTCAGACACGCACGAATCACTCCAAATACAGCTTCGAGAGAGTAAATGAGAAGGAAACAACTATAACAGGGTTGAAATGTCGATTTTGCATAATAGATCTGCTTTAGAGAAGGATACATTTGTGATGGAAAGCTAAAAATAGATTTTAAAATCATGGTTCTCAAAATTCCCATCCCTGGCCCCCACTGCTCCTGACACGGTGGCCCAGTGGCATTGAAGGATGGGCCAAATGTAGAGAGTGAATTTCCCTCACAAGGGATCAATTACATAACAATATTAGCCCTTAAAACAACTTGCAATCTGAAATTACATACACTGCAAGCTATACTTTTTATTAGTGTTGTTGTGATACTAAAATTTCAAACACGATTTCGATACTAAGGAATAGACTTGATGCTCAGTACTGATTCCGATACTTCCATTAATACTGAGCTGACACTGAGTTTTATAATATTCAAGTCAAAGGCGCTATAACACAGTATTTATGCTGCACCATGTGGGCTTATCTCAGAGGTTTATATAAAGTGTCACAGTGACTAGTCTAGCGGAGTTTTATGAATCAGCAGAGCCATAGCCCTTGCTCTTCAGGACAAGTACATCTCCAAACAGGGGTGTCTGTGTTTCATGGTAATTGGGGCATAATTTTAGTTAAAAAAAATAAATAATTGGGATTTTTCTGAGAAGTATTGATTAAGTAAGATTAGATTTGCAATATATTGAGAGAAGACTGAAATCTGAATTGTTCAACTAAGAATCCAATGCATTTCAAAACATGTTTGTAGAGGTCTTAACTACAACTACAACATGATTTTTCAATAAAGACAGGATATCTGTCTAAATAATGGCAGCCTTTGTGGTTTGATAATTGCACCAACTGAAATTGCGTTTTGGATTTAATAACGATTGATTGTGCAGCCCTTGTGCGGATTATTCTAGATGTGTCCCTGTGCGCTCCACTTCGCTCCTGTTGGTCTGTCCTGAGGGGTACACTATGAAGTGAGATAGGTGACTAAACTCAATCCCTGGATTTCCTTATCACAAAGATGGCTCACTTTTTGGTGTGGTTAGATCACTAATAACAGAGGCAGGAGAGCTAACCTGGTCCGGAGCAGATTAGCCCGAGAAGACTTGGATCAGATCGGTCTTTCTTTGAACAAGTATTTCTGCACATATTATTGATGAGTGCTAAAGTTTGAGTGTGTGGACAGTGGATATACACTGTGATAAACCCTCGCCATCAAATATAATCACTTCGAAACATGAGTGTGCAGACGGAGTTGTAACTTAGATGATCAAAGGAGCAGTGTTTGCCAGAAAAGACACACACACTCACAGCCCTTCAGTCCTTTACAAGATCTCTTTCTTTGGTTCTCGGAGAAAAGTCTGATTCATAAGTTTTATATTCCATTGTATGTGCAGCGCGGATCACAACTCCACTTTGCTCCTGGTAGGTTTGCACACTGGCATTGATGCGTAGAATATTATGCACACTGTGCATTTATGCTCAGACTCGGCTCACTGCTTCATCCAATAGTTTGTAATGTAGATCTAAAGTATGCTGCTTTTTCCAATGTTTTTTAGGCTATAATTTATTAAACTAAACCTGAAGTAGATTTAAATGAGCAATAATGTGCTAGATATGGGTCAATTTTACAGAAATTAATTTTGTTTTTAGTAGCTTTTATAATTGAATATTTTATAATCAACTGTTCATCAGACAGCCCATTCTGTGTGTAAAACTGGTCACATGACCTGTCACATGACATGGCACATGTCTCTTTCCCCATGAGCGTGCACAGTGACTGAAGCTCAAACTTTGGCTTTACAAATCCGGTCTCTAACCCACTTCATGACACTCTCTGAGCTGAGGTTCAGGCTTTGAGAAACAAGCTCACTGAATTAAAGCCTGGCTATATCCAACTAGCTTTGCACTACACCCCTCTGATGTATGAGGCACAATGCACTGACTGAGCCTTCAATCTAATGATCCACTCTTCATGTAGTTTATCAGTGAGCAAATGCATGGTTCACTGCCTCACCCCTGTTTTCCTTTCTAAAGCTACAAACTCACACAACACTGCATCGCCTACTCTTATTGGTTAGAGGTCAGAGAATAAATGGATTATGGGTTAAAATAACTTAATAATTCAGTTTTGTATAAATGCTTCTAACATTGTCTTAAATGCAACTAGTAACTTGTACTTTGAGTAGTTGGTTTCATGTGTACTTTTACTTATGTACCAATTTGGTAGCTGTAGTTGTACTTATAATTGAGTACATTATTAGCCATGTAACTGTAATATTTACTTCAGTACAAATGTTCAGTATTCTTTGCACCTCTGGTAGTAATGAAACAGTGGAGTTCCACTGAAGAAGACTCTCCCTGCTCTGTGGGGCTTGGGTCCACTGAGGTGAGCCCAGGAGCTGATGAGAGGAGCAGGTTAAATAGTCTTCTCACTGCTCCTGATGGATGAGCTGTTTGCAAGTGTCACTGAGCTGCACCCTGCACCCACATCTGCACACTCACCGTGTTTACATGTAGGCCAGGAAAACCGGATAACTGGCCTAGTCCAGTTTAAACTGATTTATCAAAATGCATGTAAATCCCGGATCTTTGATTGAGGTGTCGTGGTTCGAATCTCCCAAGATCCAAATAACACATCTATAGAAGCCTACACGTACTTGGATGTCTGCGGCATGTAACAGCGCAGTCTGATAACATATAGGAGCAGACTAGGAGAGGCATTCAACTGCATTGGGTAAGAAACAGCCAAGGAAATATTAGACGTGTGTTTGGATGTGTACTCAATCATTTTTGATCAGCAGCGATGACAAACTACAGTCCCTCTACCGTAGTCTAGCTCATGTTTCTTTTTATTTTTTTGTCCTCTCAGGTTGAGGCGCTAACCTTGCCAGCTAGATATATTCTCGCGATTTGATGTCTTTTTTTGACTACAACTTTATTCTCGTAAAATACTTTATTCTCATAAAATTACGACTTTTATAGCGAAATGTTACGACTTTTTATTCTTTATTCGTAGCGCTTGCATATTTTATTTTTTTTAATGTGACACCTATACTCCGTTGTAGACATGTATGTACTACTCAGCAGGAGAAGAGCCAGAGACAACACCCACAGATCACCCAGGTGCACTGTTTTTAAAGAGATTTGATGAATTGAGTTGAATGTTATTTTAAAGATATGCAAAAGTTTAATAAAAAGCTATATCGTTAATAATAAAATATATCTCCAAATGCTGCAAAAAGAGGGTAAACAGACTGTAAAGTAATGTCTGCAGTGGGTGTTTTTAGAGTCCTTTCACATTTGTCTGATACTTAAACCTCACTAAAAGACATGTTTTGACACATTTCTGTTGGATTGGCAAAATATTGTCAGAATTTTTTTCTTGGGAAAAATAGAGACATTCATTTTTGTCAATATTGCCCACTCCATACCTGTAATTAAACTTGCAAAATCCTTGAAATATATTTACTGTTGGATACCCTTGGATGGCCGGGACCTGTTACTTTATTGGAAAAGGCAGTGCGAGTCAAGTGTCTGGGTCAGGTGCGTGGGTCAGGTGTATGGGTAATGTGTCTGGGTCAGGTGTGTAGGTAATGTGTGGGTCTGGTGTCTGGATCTGGGTCAGGTGTGTGGGTCAAGTATGAAGGTCAAGTGTCTTGGGTCAAGTGTCTTGGGTCAAGTGTCTTGGGTCAAGTGTCTTGGGTCAAGTGTCTTGGCCCAAGTGTCTTGGCCACATTCACAAACCCCCATTCAAATATGATCCAGTAATAGAACATTGCCGGGTCTGCTCTACCAGTTTTCTACCGCTATACACATGACCCTTCCCTACATATTTCCAGTAATTTACCAAGGAAATTGTCAGGCAGCCAGGCACTTGCAGAGAAATCAGTTCTGGCTTCATTCACACATTATCCTGTTTTGGCAAAATAAATTCCCAGGTCAGGCTGCATGTGTTGTAATTTTGAGAACCCTCTCGAAAACGAGATGGCTCATCTCAAGGGGCTTATCCTCCAAATAAATAAATTCAAATAAATTTTAAAAAAGTAAACTTCAGTGGGTCTCTGTAAAAGTGTTTCATGCTGTTGTGCACACAGTGATGCTCAACAGTAGCAGAAAATCCCACCCTCACAGAGCCAGTGAAGGCATCTTTCCTCCAGGCCTGGTTTCACAGCTATTATCTCCCGGCTCCTAATGTAATTACAGACATCACATTATCAGCACAGATCAGAGCCACACACACGCCTCAGCACTGCACTCACTCTATACTAGGGCTGCAAGTACAAATAAAGAGGAGGCTTTGATTATCTGACTTGTCTTAATGATTATTACCTTGAAGTAAAAAAAAAAAAAAAGTATGGCGCTGTACGAGATTTTTACTGTCTTAAAAATGTGAACAGAACAGAAACAGAACAAGTTAATTTTAAACGATTTGCAGTGGCAAGTTATTCCTCACTTACCTTATGCAGTCAGAGCATCCTAATTATTCACCGTGATGAGTTTATGAGCCCTTTTCACAACTCTCAAAGACCAGAGAGAAATTTTTCTGTCACGGTAACAACAACTAACATGCTAACGCACACTTTCTGATTAGATGCAGACAGTACACATTTTTTGCTCATACACATGGAAAAAATCAAGGCTGTTTTAACAATTAATAAAATAGCTTAGGGTGATTTCAGTAGTGGATTAGGTTGCTTGTTGCAGGCCCATCATGAGCTGTGTCTTTGCTCATGGACTACGTCATGTCTTTAGCATGAGGGAAAATCCATTCTCCTCCATTGTTCCACAGAGGAAGTACCACAGACGTGTCATGGCCGCCCTCTGTAACCCCATGTTTCATTTCCCTGTTCACCGGCTCGAGTCGGGCCCATTTACGAACATGAGTCTGTTCAAGTGCTGTTCAGGTGTTTATGATGGAGAAGTCATGTTGGACTGAAGAGCTCTCCCTACACCCATAACGACTGATCAAGATTAATTTAGGGTATGAAGGTACAGTATGGAGCTTTCTGGAGGAGGTACGTCACCTGCGTGATTCTGTGGAAATGTAAAGTTTGGAACATTATCCATGGAAATATACAACTTGTATGCCATACTGTAGAAGATTATAGTCAAAAGAACCACATTACAACAAGCAGGAGGCGGCCCTCTTCCAGGCCAAGTAAGAGTCAGGTTTGTGGAGGAGCAAACCTGCTCAGAAGTAGATTTACCATCATCGTACGGTACCCAGCACCCGCAGACATGAACACTCAACACACTGTGATGGTGTCCAGTCCAGTCTGGCTATGCTTCTGTTGTAGGGAGTATTATACTGAGTTATAAAAAGATAACAAGGACTGGGCGGGCAGTCAGTGCCCTCAGTACTCCACAGCAGTCCAATTTCTCTATCAGCTCTGATGGTGAAATATGTATTTTCAGGGTCTTTGTGTCCATTGTCTCTCTCTGCTGTCTCCATGCAGAAAACCCTTGCAAAAATGGTAGACATCGACCTGAAAAGAGTTCTCTTAGGAAACCCTGGCTCTTTTAATATTTGGCAAATTTATGTTTTATTTGTTTTGTTTTTTTCAATAAAAAAGAACAAAAAATAAAGCAAAAAAATAAACAGTCAACTTGGTCAAACTCTGAAAAAAGGTATTAAAACTGTTAATAAACATGACAAATGGCAGGGTTCTGACATCTCAGCTCTGCTTCTTCAGATGTAAAGCAGTTAACTTTATGATTATGGGCAAAAACAATAGATTTTTATAAATAAAATAAACATGAAACATGAAATAGTACAACAGTTGACAGATTGTATTTTTCTTTTGCTATGGATCAGACCTGGACGACTGAGAGATTACACTGAGTACAACAATTATATATGTTAATTTAAACTGAGCACTACTTGGTGCAACAGTGAACAAAACACATAAACAAGTTTAAAAGAGTTTAAAAAAGAGTTTATGGTGCAAAATTGGGTGCGGTTAGCATGTCTAATATCGTGTCTGTTAGCATGTCTCTTAGCATGTCTATGATGTCTCATATTCCCCCATGGTGCACAGAGGCTGAAGTGACTGAAAGCGATGAGCGTGGTCCTCACAACATCAGATGACTTTTCATAAACACTATTGCAGGAGATTGAATCAGCCACGGGTTTGCATGGCGAAACGAACAGGCACTGGAGAGGAGGGATGCACATGAAAAATCAAATGAATGAAAGTCCTCTGTATATTATAACCTAGAAATCATGGTTATTTGTAACCATTATTTATGTCATGTCAAATGTGAAATTGTTGGAGTAACATGCTTATTAAGGCTGCAAGATTAATTACAGTCAAATCGAAATTACAATTTGAATGGATGCAATTGGCAGTTGGCAATTTGCTGCAATTGAAGTACTGTTATTTTCTCCACAAACAAGAATATATTGGCTATTATTCTGCATAAACAACTGCTAACCCTGTAGTTTAGATCTGTTCCAGCATCACAGCTGAACCTTCTCACTCTGGAGTATTTGAGTTGCTGCCCTCAGGTGGGAGGCTATGGTCCATTCTGACCAGAACCTCTCGCCACTAGAAGAGTTTCTTCTTTATAACACCAGTCACTTTATAACTCCAGTTACTGTCGCTTTAAACAACTGTAATTAACATACTTGCATTGGTTTTTTTTTATTTACCCTATTTTAATGCATGCCCTTATTTTTATTCTATCGTAGTTTATATTATTAATCTTTGTTTAATGTTGCACCATAACGCCAAAGCTTGTTAATTTTGTTCACTGACAATGGCAATAAAATGTATTGTGATTCAAATTTATTAATAATGTTTTATGGTTCATGTTTTAAAGTCACTTTAGATTTTTTAAATGTATTATTTTTAACTACACCACTTTTGTGATTGATTAGAGCAATAATAGAAATCCTGATTAAACTGTGATTAATGGCACATTTGGTGATGGATGGTTAGTGAGTTTCAGTTCTGCTTTGGGTGTGCAGTGAGAATAGGTGCACAGGAGAGCCAACAATTTGCAAGATCTCTGAGGCGAGAGTTGAACCAGTAATCTGGTCCGATGACAAGCCTGTTATCACCGATCCACTGGAGTCCCTGCACATGTACTGTTTGAACAATCTGTTTTGTGTTGATTCGTCCACATTTTTACGGCAATAAAAACAGATTCCAGCCTTTCACAAAATAGATTTGGGAATTTTCAATTATTTGAGTTATGCTGGTTCAAAGTGCTGTGTATTGATTGGTTTGTTACGGGGCATTGAGTTATGCTCTCTGGATACGCAAGACCAATTATTATTATTTTTTTAATCAAATTATATTATATATTTTTTCTCAGTTATGGTTTGCACTGATCTACAAAGGTAATAAGGAAAAACTATAGCAAAAATCTTTAGAGTTGGAAAAGAGTTTGAGACAGCACCCTGAGACAAGTGTTGTACGCTGTGCAGAGGGAGACGGACTAAATTTACAGAGTTACTCAAACGTGTGAATGTAACAAAACACAACTTCAGGTGTTTTGTTTTTGAGGAGGACACTATATTGCTAGTGAAGTCAGTCCATGTAGCAGAACATTAAAGATTATTAAACATCATGCCTAGCAATGCGCCGATCCGAAACTGGTACTGAAAAATTTGCTGGTGGGACATGTCAATTGATGTAATAAAGACTATTTACTGGTCATAGTCGGTTCAAAACAACCCACAGTTTTAAACTGTTAAATTAAATTAAACGTTTTGTGTAAAAAAAATAAAAATAAAAAAATTAGCAGCAGTACTTATAATTGAGTATATTTTTAGCCATGTAACTATACTTTTACTTGAGTTCATATTATCTGTAATCATCTGTCTGGACTTTGAGATTTTGAGGTTGATTTAAACCTATCAACAATGACTTAATCCTTAATTCGTACAATAGTTCTCGGTCTCTCTGTAAACACCACCTCTCCTGGCCTCAGCTCCTCTCTCCTCCCTCAGCCTACAGGCCCGGTTCTCGTTCATTCCTCTCTATAATAATATGGATTGATCTGTCTGCTCTGAAAAGGTCCGACCCCTTCACGCTGAGATAGTTTTTTATCAGCACAGAATCTAACTCTGAGAGATATTTAAAAAGAATCAGGTGTCTAGTTAGTGCAGCCTCGCCTCACGCTGTCTGTGTACAATGCAGCATTTAAATCAATATGTTATTTGCTGGTTCGAATTTTTGGGTCAAGAGGCTTACAAAGAGACGAATTCTTTCATTTCTATAACTTTTGTGAAAGATTTAAAGTACGTTATGTAACTTTTCTGTCTGTGAGCTGTCTGACAACTTGTCTCCATGAAGATGTTATTGCTTTGTCTGGAATGTTCCACAGTATGGCATTAAACATATCTATCTGGGATTCGTTCCATTATATGCGCATTTATTACATTAGAAAACATGCATTCTTACTGTGAGCTCTTTCGCTCCATGGAGATGTAATGGAATTCTGAGCGGTACAATACAGGCCTGTTACTCACTTACAGGAGTAAAAGTATGGTGTCTGAAAAGTACTCAGAAAAGTACAGTTTTATTAAAAAGTAAACGTAGTCTCTCATGTTCTCTTGCTTAGATTCACCTGAGCGTATGAGGACCTCGAGTGGAAAACTTAAGTGTGATGTGATGTGATGTGATGTGTGTCCTGTGCCTTGGAAGCTCTGAAAAGGACATTATTTCAAACGGGAGCTTCAGGGAGTTCTGTCCTACTAGATAGGACTAGGTAGGTTTGAAGTGACTTAGGTTGTTAGACTGTAGAGTGGCCGCAGTGGCACTAGATTTATTTATATTTACTTCACTTTTGGGTTGGTTCTTGTTCACATGCTCCATCATCATTCACCCCAAACACTGTACCATGAGCCACATAAAAGGTGTCAACTGACCAAACTACTTATTTCCACAACGCTCCAAAGTGTGACAGGAGTTGCTCTGAGACCTCCTGTTTCAAGCTCTCTCAGAGTGGCAGAATCGGGATGTGGCTGTCATGATCACACCAGCCCAAGCCCACTGCTCTCAGAGTGAAGGCTCTTTTGCGTCAGTGTAAACCTGAACTGTAGAAGAAGTTATTTCATTTTATGTGGAATGTGACTTTCTATAGCGTTACTTGTTTCCCTTAAACTTGTCAAAATCTCTATAGCGCCCCCTACAGCCCCTCCTCTGAGCAGCTCTGTGGACAGAGCCGCTCCTCTCACTCACGGCTCATGCATCTTTAATGGAGGAGATGACACTAGGGAGGTCTCCTGGCCATAAAGCATACAGTGTATACATTCATTCAGCAGCAGAGAAGAGAGAGATTAAAAAAAAGGCTTTCCATATCAAAATCGATTCAATAGGTCACGTTCACAATCTAGAATTTGATTATATCATTTTAGATGGAGTGCAGGGCCTTATATAACTATGGGAGATTTTTTGAAAGTTTTTGGAAGAAATCTCCAAACTTATGATTCACAAATGTTGAACATCATCATTATTTGTTTGGGATTGGCTCATCAAACTTGTCATATTAATCTTATGGCTTAAAGTCCTTTTAACTGACAACAATCACGTCTTTTGGGTTGAATAATGGCACCACTTTCTGAAGCTATTGTGAAAAATGGTTTGAAAAATTGGACTTGCATTTAGGACCTAGGAGCTTGCCACCTAACAACTGTATTGTCAGTATTAGGGTTGAACGATTTTGGCAGAATATCTATTTGCAATTTTCTGACAAGTTTTCTGTTTCTGTTTTGATAGCTGTTTTCTGTTTTGATAGCAGGATTCTGTTCAAAGTTCACATTTTAAATCCATCCAGGAGCAGTAACATTTGAGAGAAGATGGAAATCTGCAAAACTAATCCAAAAATCCCATGCATTTCAGAATATATTTGTAGAGGTCTGAACTACAGGGTTAGCAATTTTTTACACAGTAAGTGAGGATAATTTGTTGCTTGCAGAATAATGTTATTTAAATAATTGTCACCTTTGCGATTTGCTTTGTTATTCGTTTTCGATTTATCTTGTAACCTTTCAAACCCATGGCCTTCTTTAAATGACCTTCATGATGAAGTCTCCTGAAATGGTTTTCACTTCACAACTGTGCCTTGTCAGAGTTCATTAGTGGAATGCCAAAGCAAAGCAGTGACAAAAGCAAAGGATAAATGTGAAGAATCTAAAATCTAAAACATGTTTTGAGTTGTTTCACTCTTTTTTTGTTTACTCCATTCCACATGTGTTCATTCATGTGTTACTGTTATTGTTCATTATTTTATGTTGCACTTGCCTAGGATCCACAATACACATGAAGAATCTGGTGATTCTGGTCACCGGTGAATCTCCTCGTTTTCAGATGGGCGTGATTGACAGGTGGATTAGCCATATACATATGGTCTGCCCATATCAAAACAACTATGGCTGCTTATGAGGAAAAAAAAAGGGAAAAAATATTACAGGAGTCTGAAAAACATGGCAGATTTCTGCATAATCAGTGAGAGAAGCACTGAACTCTGTTTATCTGAAGTGAGAGAAATGTGATCTTGTTTGTAAATGATGGGTGACAAATTAGCTGCTTCCCATGCATCACTGAAATAAACAAATCTGGTTGCACCATCATGTTTGGTTCTGGCTCGAGATGCGATGGAAGGAGTGGGGACCAGACTGATATCCCTTTGTATAAAAAATACAGAGAGATATCAATCTGGACTTGACAGGTGACTGTTGCACCACACCACTATGTCTCAAAATCTATAATGCAAATATTCATGAACCATAAAATGAAAAAGTCTCCATACTTTTGATTGCTACTGTATATAACTTTGACATTTGAGTGTGTGGCCTATTGTTATGTCTCGCCTGCCCTTTACTCCCTTTGTCATAATCGCAGTGTTTTCTGAATACCTCACCTTTCCTGGCTCTGCGCTCTGTCCTGCTGGGACGGCTAAACGCTGCCCGCTGCTCCCTGTTTCTTCCCGCTGCTTCCCGCTGCTTCCCATGCGCTTACACATTCTTATTCAAATGCCCCAAAGGCTCTAGGTGAGACATGTCCATTATGTGCTCTCCGGCTGTGCCATGTCCCCCTGCGCTCCCCCCTGACGGCTGGAAATAGCTCCTCTGGCCCTGGTTGACTCTGCTCCCGTGTCTGTGGTGCCAAATGATGGATTATGTTGAAAAAAGCAGGTGACTCTCCCGGCGTTTATCCAGCTGAGGAGAGGAGGAGTGGGGAAATGTGTGTGATGGATGGGCCTGATGCATGCTTGAGTATTCAGGTTATATTGTTGGTTTGTTTGTGTGTGGAAGCAGAAATGGACGGGGAGCATAATACACAAAGATTAACATGGAGACTGTGGAGCGAAGTCAGTAAATGGTTAAAATATAACACTGTTAAATCATAGACAGGGCGGCAAGATTTATAGCAATCAAATCGAAGTTGCAATTTCAGAATTAGAATTGTCAAAAGTATGAAATTACATACTAATCATTACTAAGGCTAGTATCGAAACTAGATACTCATTTGAGCAAGTATTGATACTAAAAAAGTCACATTCACAGGACAGAAAAGAACCTTTCCTTAATACATACACATACGCCCATGGACCACTATGGAAAAGAAAGTACTATGATTTAATGTTAAAATTGCATTATATTGTCTAAATAAAGACAATCATGTTATTGGAAGCTATACTGAGTAACAAGTCTTTTCCTTAATATCAAAGTTTCAAAAAGTTTAAAACTGTAGTATCATGACATTAGTCAGAATTAGCACACAGCACTTTTCTGAAAACAACTAAATATTCCGTCTTATTCTGTTTAAAAGCGGATATCCCTGAAACAGCAGTTCATGTTTTCAGTTTTATTGCTACAAAAAGAACTAATAAAAAAAACTAATATAACAAACTTGTGTTGTAATCTTTCAAACAGGGAGATAGTGATGTTTCTGCACTTTTGTGATTGTATTTTACTGTTCTTTCACATTTTTTAACCTGTTAAGCAGAGGTGGGCCTTCCCATGGGCGCTCAGAAGTTTGCTTCATTTATTCCTTTTCGTCAACCCTGATAAAAGGGATCTGTCAAGCTCCTGGGCACCTGAAACATGAAGGGAAAGCTGTAACCCACTTATTTTCAGTCAAATCAACCATGGTGGGGTGAATCAGGGCCAGTTTGTACTTCCAAACCCACTGACAAAAATAAGACTAAACTTGACACAATTTTAACAGGACATTTTGTACTTTATAACAAACCCCTAAATTGAAGAGAATGTTTCAACAGTGGTCATCTGGACACTATTTTTGCAATCAACTTGTTTCGGCTTGCACCCAGAAGCCATTTTGAAAAAAAACAGATGATGGTGTCACGTCTTTGGAAGCTTGACATTTGAGTTCGACACACATGGATGTATTTGAAGGCACACGTGAAACGGACTGCTTCTTTGTGTAACATCATGGGAGAGTCAAAAGAACATGACATGTCCTGTGTTCTGACAAAACTAAAATTGAACTGTTTGGCCATAATGTCCATCATTACGGTTAGTGGAAAAAGGGACAAGCTTGCAAGCCTGAGAACACCATCCCAATTGTGAATTACACATGTGGCAGCATCATTTTGTGGGGTTGTTTTGCTGCAGGAGGGACTGGTGCACTTCACAAAATAAATGGCATCATGAGAAAAGAACATTATGTGGAAATACTGAAGCAACATCTTAAGACATCAGCCAGGAAGTTAAAGCTTGGGGGAAAATGGGTTTTCCAAATGAACAATGACCTGAAGCACACTGGTTACAAAGTGGTTTAAGGATAACAAAGTTAATGTTTTGGAGTGGCCATCACAAAGCCCTGATCTCAGTCCTATAGAAAATATATGGGCAGACCTGAAAAGGCATGTGCGAGCAGCTCAGCCTACAAACTTAAGCCCTGATCTCAGTCCTATAGAAAATATATGGGCAGACCTGAAAAGGCATGTGCGAGCATAATAATGCTAATTAATTTTGATAATCCTAATTGACCTAAAACAGGAAAAGTTTAGTCTGATTTCATGTCAGAGTGAGGAAAAAAAAGGTGTCTTTTTATATAGTATATGTAAACTTCTGGTTTCAACTGTACTGATGAGAGCAGATCAGACACTTATAATGAGAGTAGATTCGACACAAAGGTTGACTTGAGAAACTGGAATAGCTTCTTAAATCCATCATAGTGCTACCTATTGACAAATCCAGTTGTACTACATACTGACTTATTAGTAGTATTTGTAGTATTTGTACTGATCTTATCTGCAGCAATTCCACCAGCACTTTCACCTTCAGTCGAGATGTCACTTTTCATATTATGCCTCACTATTGCAATGATTTACATAAGTAGTATACACAAAAAACAAATAAACCAAAAAATATCTTATGAAGATGTTATTGCTTTGCCCAGAATGTTCCACAGAGTAGCATTAAACTGATCGATCTTGCATTGATTCAATTACAGGTGTTTTATTGCTCATAAAACATGAACTTACTGTGAGTGGGGTCACCTCTCCACAGATTTGATCTGTCACTTTGTCTGGCAGTGTCACATGCTTGTCTCCATTGAGATTTGATGAAGTTTAATACCAGACTTTGGAACATTCTAGGCAATGGCACACAGACTGTATATAAATAGGCATATCTAACCTGCTAACCAACAAGTTCCAAATAGGAAGTGAGCAGAGGTGTGATTCAGCTCCAACTGTGGCTGCAATTCACTTTCTGTTGAAAAATGGTGGCCCCTCTCTCTGTAGCTGCTGCTGTCAGTCTTTCACTTTGTGGTTTTGTGAATCAAGATATGAACATTAATAACATACCAATCAGGTGCCTTCTTTCTCCGAGGTCACTCCCGCTAGTGTTAGCAACAGGCTTGATTGAAAGCCCTGCTGCTGAGCGCCGACCTCCTGGCAAACCGGTGGTGCAGAAGGAAGGGGTGTTACCTTCAACACACTTGCTCCTGATTGGCTCTTTGGTCGCTATGATACACACGCTTGGATTTTCAAATAAGGAATTCTTCTCCAGATTAGCCGCTATAACTGCTATCTTCGATTGGCTTCATTTTGCTGTAGCCGAATGCTATAGGTGATGTCACACTCCCTCAGTCCACTTCTTTACACAGTCTATGCAATGTAGGGTTGTCAAAAGTATCGAAAACCAGGTACAAATCGATACTAAAACTAGTATTGAAAGCTTTAGATTGAGCTTATATATATATACTATATCAGAACAAGTATAAGGCCACATACAAGTACTAGGGCATGGAACGATATTAAGCCATTTAGCCATTTCAGCACAAATGAAAAAAAAAATCTGCTGCTCGCTAGAGTGATGTGCAGTTATCCATAGGAGGGGCTAACAGCATGCGGTGCTTTGTTGTGATGATGTTTACACCAATGTACCGTAAAGGGGTAGATGGGAATTGGATCCTAATACCTCAACAGGCTCAGCAATTTGCCCACCCGGAAAACAGTGGACTTGTTTTTTTTTTTTTTTAGTCGTATTAGACCTACGGGTGTCATAGATTATAACTATGTAGCAGGCAAAAACACAATACGTCATCTTTAAAAGCAAAATCCAGATTGCACCTTCTTTGACCCCATACATTCTGATTGTTACATAACATGATTGGATTCACCACCAGAACGCATTGGTGCAGAGATGAGAGGGCTCTAAGGGTGCAGCAGGAGGAGGAGGTTCAGGCCACTGTGTGTGTGGGTATTTATCACACTGTGGGGACTAAAATCTGTACACACATGCTAACCTCATAGGGACCTGCCTCCCTTTTGGTGCCAAAAAATAAGCCCCCATGATTAGAGGAGATATATTGAAAAATGGATAATACTGCAAATGTTGTTTATGAGATTTTATAAAGTATTATAAATGACAGGAAAAAGTATTAACCTATAACAACCCATCAGAATTGTTCCAAAATGTCTTTGTTGGAGGTTTAAGTATCACACAAAGGGCCATCTTTCCCCCGGTCTTAACGGAGCAATAGTGTTAACATAAAAAAAAAAAAAAAGGAGAAAAAATTATATATGGGTACAATAAAACTGCTCCAAAGCCCCCATATGTAAGTACGCACCAGTAGGCACCAGGACTACAATTTTGGATGGGTCGTGACACAACTGGCTGGGCCTGTGTTCTGAACACTCTGAACACGTTCACACGTGCGCATCCCAGTAGACCTGTACATGCGCACACATGTCAACTTTTTCAGTTTTCTCTGCATTCCATGATTCTTTTGCCTCCCATTCCGCAGCAGACCCCCTGCTTGCACCTGCTCCTGGTTCTTGGTAATCCAGTGTCTCTCACCTTGAGGCACGAGTTTCCACCGCTGCATTAATGACATTGCATTAATGCTTTTTGATTGAGTGGGATCCAGAATACACATCAATACTTTACAATATCACAACGGACTGAAAAACATGGCAGATTTCTGCAGAATCAGTGGGCAAAGCACTGAACTCTGTTAATCTGAGGTGAGAGAAATGTAATTTTGTTTGTAAATGATAGATGACCAATGGCCTCCTTCGTTTCACAAGTGTCACAGAAATAAACAAATCTGATTGGATGATCGTTTTTGGTTCTGGCACAACACGCAACAGAGGGCGTGGAGACCAGACTGATATCCCTCTGTATAAATAATACAGAGAGATATCATTCTGGACTTGACAGGCAAGCTTTTCAGGGTTTTAATGATTTAATAAGGACAGTGGGGCCCTCATAATCATTTCTACAGTATGCTGAGCATCTCTATAATATGACATTAAGTGTGATTGAGTGTGGTGAATAACATGATGATACCAGTAACAGCATCATAACTTGATGTGAGCTTCTGAATATACTTTTTGCTTGTCCCTGTGTATCTCGTCCCATTCACACATGTTCTATCCTCTCAAGGTCAGTGGAAAGAGAGCTTTTGTTTCTGGTACTGCTGTAAACAAAGGACATTGCTGTCACAGGCACTAACTGTTGCAATCTAAGTTATATGTATTCACAAATATGCTTTCATACTTATAAAATTGGTAATGAATGTTAACTATGTTGCTCATTGACCTTGACTAGAGCTGATGGAAGTGACTGTAGTTTTGGACTTTCCCTTTGAACTTCATTCTTCTGTTCAGTACAATCATTATTTATTTATTTTTTACTTCCATTTTACATGCACTCTTAAAGCTTAAAGGGCCCATATTACGCTATTTTCTGATCTATATTATTTATACGGTTGTCTCCTCATCAGAAACATAACTGGAGTATTTTTTTGTTTCATTCACACAGACCCTTCATATTTCAATCGTTTGGCAATTCCAGGTCTGAAATCATCCAATTTCTACTTAACAAAAGGTAAAAGGTAACTGTTAACTAAAAACTACCACTACATAACATCACAAGGTGGAACAGAGCATTTTGAGCTGGAGATGTAGACAGACTAATAATGAGTAATCCAGGATTACTCAAACATGTGTGAATGAAACAAAACACACCTCCAGGTATATTTTTTAGGAGGTAACAACATAATATGGCTTAAAGCTCATAAGAGTCAATTTGGTGTAATGTGGGGTCTTTAAGATCCTTCAGTGTCTGTGTGGAAGTCCCCGGAGCACTCAGACACAGAGAGCATGTACAGCTGAAACCAGAAGTTTTACTAAATGCCAGAATAATGAGAGAATGTTTTTTTAGACAATATTTCATTGCTTTCTTCAAAGTCAAAAGTTTACATACATTTTGTTAGTATTTGGTACCATTGCCTTTAAACTTTATGACTTGGGTCAAACATTTTGGATATCCTTCCACAAGCTTCTCACAGTAGTTGACAAGAATTTTGGCCCATTCCTTCTGACAGAACTGGTGTAACTGACCAAGTTTGTAGGCCGCCTTGCTCGCACATGCCTTTTCAGGTCTGCCCATAAATTTTCAATAGGATTGAGATCAGGGCTTTGTGATGGCCACTCCAAAATATTGACTTTGTTATCCTTAAGACACTTTGTAACCAGTTTGGCAGTATGCTTCAGGTCATTGTCCATTTAGAAGACCCATTTGCACCCAACCTTTAACTTCCTGGCTGATGTCTTGAGAGCTTGCTTGAGTATTTCTGCATAATGTTATTTCCTCATGATTTCTGTGTAATCCCTCAGTCAAAAGAAAAATATCTCAGCCTGAAGAAGCGGCTGGATGAGCAGTTAAATGTCTTCACTCCTAAAACGATTTGTCCAGTTGACAGATTTTATTTTTCTTTTGCTTTTCCTCATGGTGCCATCTATTTCGTGAAGTGCACCAGTCTGTCCCGCAGCAAAACAACACCACAACATGATGCTGCCACCCCCGTATTTCACACTTGGGATGGTGTTCTCAGGTTTGCTTCCCCCTTTTTTTTCCAAATGTAACAATGCTCATTATGGCCAAACAGTTCAATTTTAGTTTGGTCAGACCACAGGACATGTCTCCATAAATTAAGGTCTTTGTCCCTGTGTGCATTTGCAAACTGTAATCTGGCTTTTTTATGTTTCTTTTGGAGTAATGGCTTCTTCCTGGCAGGGTGGCCTTTCAGCCCATGTCGGTACAGTACTTGTTTCACTGTGGATAACAACACACTCTTACCAGCTTCAGCCAGCATCTTCACGAGGTCTGTTGCTTTTGTTCTTGGCACATTCATCTCTGAAACACAGAACCTGTCTCCTTCATGAGCTGTATGATGGCTGGACATTCCCATGGTGTTTATACTTGCGTATAAGTGCTTGAACAGATGAATGTGGCACCTTCAGGCATCTAGAAATTGAACCCAAGGATGAACCAGACTTTTGTAAGTCCACAATTCTCTTCCTGATATCTTGGTGGATTCCTTTTGACTTTCCCGTGATGTTACACAAAGATGCATTACAATCTAAGAAGGCCAGTTTGTTCTCCTTGGGCTCTTCCCGTGTGAACTTGATGTTTGGATCCACAGCATTAATATGTGCAGTAAAGGGTTCCAGATCTTGAATTTAGTCCAGTTGTCATCCACGTATAGATACCAATGCATGGGTGGAGTGCCTGGAAATGAGGCCAGTGCATCCTGTTCAAATTGTTCCATATATATGGAACAGTTTGAATATACATATTCTTAGATTGTGCAGTAACAATAGGAGAGGACCGGTGTCTCCAGGTAGAAGTCTTCAGGAAGCCCACACACACTGACCAATACCTGCTGTTTGATTTACACCATCCACTGCAGCACAAACTCTGAAACTCTTATCTGTACTCTACAACACAGAGCTCAAGTGGTTCCCACAAACACAGAGGGAAAAGGAACAACAAGTGGAGAAAGCCCTCTTGGCTTTTGGATATCCAAAATGGGCCTTCAATAGATCTAAGAGAGCAAAAAAAACAGGACAACAGGGAATCTGAACCTAGAAGAAACGGTGTAGCTATTCCTTATACAGCTGGTGTGTCTAAAAAGCCTCAGACAATTTTCAGACAGTATGAAAT
>JACM01052297.1:0-15294 GCA_000787095.1 Periophthalmodon schlosseri | reverse complement strand
TATACTCACATATACTCATATATACTCACACACATGCATATACTCACATATACTCATATATACTCCTACATTGGTCCTACATTAGGCCTGCACACACATGCTTCTCTTTTCTTTATATTCAGAGCATTAAAACATGACATCATCAGACTGAAGTGTTTGAATCTTCTTAAAAGCTCAAATCTGTTTTTTGTTTTCACTCTTTATAAAGGCCTAAGCGTTGGATGCTGTCTGTATTATACACTCTCTCTCTCTCTCTCTCTCTCTCTCTCTCTCTCTACCAGTGTTTCTCAAGTTTTGGCACTGGTACCACTGATACACGGGCCGGTCCAGTTTAGTCCGCATGTGTACTTGTTTAGCCTGGGTTTAGTCCTATATGTTGGACCCGGATTAGACCTGGAATAGTCCTTTGTTGACCTGGTTTAGTTCTGTTGGTACTCTGAAGTCTAGGTATGTGTAGTCCTGGTGATGTTGAGTCCCGTCTCTGGCTCACAGACTTTTACTTCCTCTTGAGTAATGTTGTATTTGCTCCGCCCATTGTCACATCTGCACGCTCGGGTCCTGTGGTGTTTTGTGTTTTTAAAAACGGTTTTGGAAAGTGGCCTCACCCTGAAGTCCAAAGCTCCTCCTCCTTCTGCAAAAACATCTTGAGCGTCCTCCTCTCTCAGACATGCTGGAGGTGTGAGCCAGAGATGTGGAAACTCTGACAGAAACTACACAGACATAAACCAGGACTAAACCAGGACTAAACCAGGACTAACCCCAGATGTAAACACAGTACCAGAGACCACAGCCCCTCGTGTTATTACAGAGGAGAGACTCTGGACTAAACCAGAACAAAACCAGAGCTAAACCCAGGCCTAATAGCCTCATGTGTTATTACAGAGGAGAGACAGCTCAGGACTGAACCAGGACTAAACCCAGACAAAAACACACAACCAGAGACCACAGCCCCTTGTGTTATTACAGAGGGGAGACTCAGGACTAAACCAGGACTAAACCAGGACTAAACCAGAACTAAACCAGAACTAAACCAGGACTAAACCAGCACTAAACACAGACTAAACACAGGACCAAATACCTAAACCAGGACTCTTCCCACTGTGAGTAAGTCTACAAGTGACTTGACAATATGAAATGATTTGAACATTGTGTTTCTTGCAGCTTCTTCATAACCAAATCAGATGTCACGTCCCGACAGTTACTCTTTAAGTTACTTTTACTTGAGTAGTACTTTTTCCAAATATTTCTTGGACCACTGCTTTGTACTTCTACTTGAGTAATAGTATACAAACCAAAATATAAGGAAGTTGGTCTATATGGGTGAACACGGAGCACTGGTAACCCCGGAACTCAACATTACTATGTTGAGTTCCTGTAGTTCCAAAGTGCGGAGCGGAGGTGAGCTTCCATCGCTTTATTCTCTGTATCAATTCGGAGCGCCGCGGAGCGAACCATTCCGCGGAGAGGGGGTAGAGCTCACCAGAGCAGTGCTGGTTTAGCCCGGCTCCTCTTGCTTCCACCCCCGAAACAAGCGGCTGTGGAGCGGCCCGGGCGAAGGGAGAGGTTCGGTGGAGGTTTTGGAGAGAAGCGGAGCGTTTTGGACACCAGCTGATCAGAGCGCAGCCGAGGACACCGCGCGTAAAATCGCTGGAGATAACAACTTTGGTTTGAATTTCTGGGCTCGGTTTGAAACGGGAGGAGAAGGCGACATTTTAGGCGCTTTTGGTCCGGAAACGCAGAGGAGACGTAGATATTATGAAATAGCAAAAGAGGACGGCGCATCTGGTGGAGTGAGAGCCCGCGGAGAGAGACGTGTACCGGGGGAGATATGTCGTGGCTGTCCCCGGTGTCTTGGGCCAAATGGACGTGGACGGCGGTGCGAGGAGCGGAGGACGGCGGGGATTTGACGGTGGAGCAGCGGTTGGAGGATGAGACAGCGCTCGGGGAGAGAGGAGCCGCCGTGGAGGAAAGAGATGAGTGAGTACCGACCGACC
The DNA here is from genome assembly GCA_000787095.1 of Periophthalmodon schlosseri. NCBI lineage: Eukaryota > Metazoa > Chordata > Actinopteri > Gobiiformes > Gobiidae > Periophthalmodon > Periophthalmodon schlosseri. The sequence continues at coordinate 13,300 of JACM01052297.1, read as the reverse complement.
GACTATGGAGATGCCGACACCGAGTACCGAATACCGCGACTGAGAAGTGCCACGTGAGGATCTGTGCCAAAACACATCCGTTTGGGTTCACGCACAGGTTTAAAAGAACTACCACGCTATTACGCTATTGTTATGACGTAATTATTAGGATCAAAAACAACATTTGAGAAGATGTACGTTCTGTTTTGTTTTGACGCGGCCCTTACGTAACACCGTGTCCACTCACTGATCATATATGGGGTGATTATTCGGTTAAAGGTACATAAGTGAGGGGTCTATACTACGTCAGGCCACGTGGTGTTTGTCTGATCACGTGTACGCAGGTGCTGTTACGTGTTTACGCGCAGGTGAACTGTCGTGATTTTCATAAAATTAGAGTCGTGATTTTAGACCCTCCCTCTTTTTCAAACGCATGAGATTGTTTACAACTCAACTTCACCTGGACACATTATTAGGTACACCCCGAGATCATAAACAGGTCTGGACTAAAGTAGGCCTAAAACATAGACTAAACCAGGTCTAAACCAGTATATTTTCATATTTTTATTTTTTGCAGCTCAGAGGCAGAACTGGTCTCACTTCTCCTGTTCTCTAAAACCGCATTCCTCTAGACCACAGACTACTCACAGAGTACACATAGAGTACACACAGAGTACACAGTTATTGCAGTGCAGTTATGTGGTAGTGTAATTATGGAGTGATTATGGTGTAATGAGTCTTTTATTACAGACACTAACTCCTGCGTATTTATTTAACCTGATATCACTTTGAGATTAAATCATTAAATCAGCCCTATTGTGTTTGTGTCTCTCTATAGTTATAATCTCTGATGCCTGTGGATCATTATGTTGTAATTTGCACATTTTAAATCACAATATTAATCTAAAACAATAAAAGAAACAAGTTCGCTGACTTCCGCATTAGAAAACTGCGGTGCCCAATGGGAGCTGATGTCTCCTTAAACGTCATCACGACAAAGCGCCGCATGCTGTCAGCGCCCCCTATGGCAGCCCATTTTTTTCATTTGTACCAAAATGACTACGCAACACTGCCGAATCCTACGAGTATCACTGATTAAGAAAATAAAACTGGAGAAGGAAGTGCGTATGCCGTGTGGGCGTGTACATCACAGTGGGTGTGTACGTCACAGTGGGGGTGTACGTCACAGTGGGCGTGTACGTCACAGTGGGTGCCAGTTATTTAAACTGGCGTCTTCTCTGTCAGTTTAAATAAACAAAAGTCAAATGATTTTTTCACAACAGCTTCAGAAGCTGCAGCTTTTCAAGCCCGAAGACGTGAGTGTTGTCAGTTGAAAGGACTTTTAAGACATAAGATTAATATGAGTTAAGTTTGTGGAACCGATTCTAAACTAATAATGAGAAGGTTCAACATTTGTGGAGCAGAAGTTTGGAGAGTTGAGCTTCACACTCCTCTGAGTCTGTTGAAGTCTGTTATCAGTGCATTACCTTATTTCTGTCTAAATTTATCTTTGTTTATTTAAGATGAAAAAATTCCATTCAGTTTTCCCATTCACAGAAACAAGAGACTAAAACCTCCCCCTGAGCTGATGAGTACTAGGGTTGTTAAAAGCATCAGAAATCAGATACTATCAATGCTAGTTTTAGTCCCATTGACAGGACAGAAATGAATCTTTTCTGAATATCTTTAGAATGATGTTAAGCTGTATCTTTCACAAGTATAAGACACATAGACTAGTATATGCCCATGGACCTCTATGGAACCTACCTGGACCACCGAGGATTACACAGCATGGACCACTATGGAACCTACCTGGACCACTGAGGGATTACAAGGCCACATGGGAATAGAAAACAAAGTACCACCATTTAATGTAGAAAATCACATTCTATTATCTAAAGAGTGTTTTTATTATCATCGTGGTATCGGAATTGAGTTTTAAATTTTAGTAGCGTGTTGGTTCCATTGTGGTCCATGGGCATATACTAGTCTATGTGGTCTTATACTTGCTCTGATCTTCTTCAAGATCATTCTAAAGATATTCAGGAAAGGTTCCTATGAATGGGACTTTTTTAGTATCGATACCTGCAAACAATGAGTATCTAGTTTTGATACTGGCTTTAGTATTGATTAGTATCTGATTTTCGATACCCTGTGTAAATAAACACTTGTGTTTCTTACAGCTCAGATTCAGATGGACCCTATGACACTCCAGAGGCAGCCAGCCCCGTGCACACTCCTTCTCACGTGCACACGCCTCCTCACGTGAATGCTCCTCCCTCCACTATCCCTGGTCCAATAGAAGAGGAGAAGACCACAGCAAAGCCAATAGGTAAAACACTTCATAATAAGAATCAGAATCAGATGACTTCAACACAGAGAGTGACCATACAAACACAGCACAGTGTCACCTCCGTCAGTGTAAGTTCAGCAGATACACGTAGAGAGGTCACGTCCTTGGGGTCAAAGTGCAAAAGCTAAAGTGCTGATGTTAAATAAAAGTATACAGTGCAGACAGTGATAAGTGTGATGGTCGCTGCAAGAAAGGATAGGACTCTATTCCACAGACTGTATGTATCTAACCTGCTAGCCGTCGCATTACAAACAGGAAGTGAGCATGGGCGCGCTTCCGGCTCCATCGACTTCAATTCACTTTTTATTGACAAACCTTGGCCTCTCTCTCTGTAACTGCTGCTGTTAGGCTCGTCATTCTGACCTTAAAACTTTTGTATTAACCTAATCTACATGATCCTGTTTTCATTTCACTATTTTGTCCCTAAATCAAGATATGAACATTAATAACCAATGAGACCAATGAGGTGACTTCTTTCCCTGAGGTTGCTCTGTCCTTTTCATGAGGTTTGTAAAGACACAAGGTGGAACATTTAAGGTGGAATGACTCTGACTTGGTGGAACAATTTAATATTTAAGGTGGACTGATAGAGGAGAGGATCCAGTTACATCACATTCCAGCTCCATGCTTCATCAGCCAGGTGGAATGTGCTGTGATTTCAGGTGGAATGCATGTAATACAGGTGAAAGGTGAAATGATGTAGTCTGCATTCGTGCTTGGTCCTGGTTTAGTCCTGGATTAGTCCTGGTTTAGCCCTGGTTTAGTCCTAGTTTAGCCCTGGTTTAGCCCTTGTTTAGTCCTGGTTGAGTCCTGGTTGAGTCCTGGTTTAAGGTGGACTTTTGATTGACAAGCCTCAGGTATAGATTCTAGTGTCCCTGTGAAGTGTGTGTCTGCATTTGACCCATTTAAGATGGTATTTTTGTGGGAAAGTTTCAAAGTTTCAAAAGCTTCAGCTCTTTGTTTATGGACCTGGCTTAGTCCTGGCTTAGTCCTGGCTTAGTCCTGGCTTAGTCACGGTTTAGTCCTCATTTAGTCCTGGTTTAGTCCTGGTTTAGTCCTGGTTTAGTTCCTGTTAAATCCTGGTTTAGCCCTGTTTTAGCCCTGGTTTAGTCCTGGTTTAGCCCTGGATTAGTCCTGGTATAGTCCTGGTATAGTCCTAGTTTAGTCCTGGTTTAGTCCTGAGTTAGCCCTGGTTTATTCCTGGTTTATTCCTGGTTTAGTCTTGGTTTAGTCTTGGTTTAGTCTTGGTTTAGTCTTGGTTTAGTCTTGGTTTAGTCCTGGTATAGTCCTGGTATAGTCCTAGTTTAGTCCTGGTTTAGTCCTGAGTTAGCCCTGGTTTATTCCTGGTTTATTCCTGGTTTAGTCTTGGTTTAGTCTTGGTTTAGTCTTGGTTTAGTCTTGGTTTAGTCTTGGTTTAGTCCTGGTATAGTCCTGGTATAGTCCTAGTTTAGTCCTGGTTTAGTCCTGAGTTAGCCCTGGTTTATTCCTGGTTTATTCCTGGTTTAGTCTTGGTTTAGTCTTGGTTTAGTCTTGGTTTAGTCCTGGTTTAGTCCTGGTTTAGCCCTTTTTTAGTCCTGAGTTAAGTCTTGGTTTATTCCTGGTTTAGTTCTACTTAAGTCCTGGTTTAGCCCTGGTTTAGCCCTGGTTTAGCCCTGGTTTAGCCCTGGTATATAGTATATTTGGAAGATAAATGACAGGGTCTGAGAGAACAGTGAACATTATGAAACAGGTCACAGAATTCAAAATGACAACATGAGTGAAGTGTTTTGTTGTTTTTAGACTGTGAGGTTCCAGTGTAAAGCCACAGAGCGCTGGTCTCCTAGCAACATCACATCACCACAATATCACCACAATATTACAAGAATAACCCAGTGACAGGACTCAGAGGAATGTGGTTCAGAGGAGCGAGAAGAAACTAAATTCTCAATTCTCAAAAACTCCATTTTGAAACTAAGGAATAGACTCGATACCGATTCCGATACCACGATGAAGATGATGATAAAAACAGTCTTTCTTTAGACAAAAAGTGAATTCATAGTTTTCATCTTCTGTTATAGTTGCCATTTTGTGACTTCTAACCATTCAAAAGTAATATTTAGTTTTAAATAGTTAATCGCTGTGACAAAAGTCTCAATTTGTCATCACAGAGAAACCCATCTGAATCTGGATCTGAACTAATTTCTTTTATTGTGCCTAGAAACAGGAGCTGGTCATATGACTCCAAACAGCCAATCAGACATCACCTCCAGCTGTGCTCACATCTGATTTGGTAGTTTTATTATGCAGACTTCTTTTGAGCTCAGCATGTTTCTGTTCATAAAGTGGAGCAGAGGAGAGGGTCAGAGGAGCAGAGGTGAGGGTCAGAGGATGCAGAGGAGAGGGTCAGAGGAGCAGAGGAGATGGTCAGAGGATGCAGAGGAGCAGTAGAGAGGATCAGATGGAGCAGAGGATGCAGAGGAGAAGGTCAGATGGAACAGAGGAGCAGAGGAGAGGGTCAGAGGATGCAGAGGAGAAGGTCAGATGGAACAGAGGAGCAGAGGAGAGGGTCAGAGGAGCAGAGGATGCAGACGAGCGGGTCAGATGGAACAGAGGGTGTAGAGGAGAGGGTCAGAGGATGCAGAGGAGAGGGTCAGATGGAGCAGAGTATGCAGAGGAGAAGGTCAGAGGAGCAGAGGAGAGGGTCAGATGCAAAGGAGAGGGTCAGAGGAGCAGAGGAAGGGTCAGAGGAGCAGAGGAGAGGGTCAGAGGAGCAGTAGAGAGGATCAGATGGAGCAGAGAATGCAGAGGAGAAGGTCAGAGGAGCAGGTGATGCAGAGGAGAGGGTCACAGAACATTACACATGTCTTAAATCCACAACCCTATTCTGAAATGTAATTTGATTAACTAAACTAGGACTTAACCAAGATTAAACTGGAACTAAACCAGGACTAGTTCTGTACCAAACTAGAACTAAGCCAGGACTAAATAAGACCTCAACCAGGACTCTGACATCACATTCGATTGTAAACCCTCTTTCTCTCCCTCTTGCAGATGTGGAGGTGGAGGAGAGGCTGATTGTCTCCGCTGTATCCCAGGATCGGAGCCCTGTTTTCAGCCTTGAGATGGGCCGGGACCTGCCTACACCTTCAGGGAGTTCTCCTCTGCAGATTCAAATGGAAAAATGTTCCAATGAAAAAGCCCCGCCCCCCTCTGTGTCTCCACCAATCAGAGTCACAACTCCGCCTTCACCTGCTCCAGAAACGCACCAACATGAGAACAAAATGGAGTCTCAAGAAATTACTTTACAAATAACAGATTCTGCTCCAAAAAATACAGAAATATTATCAGATGTGAAGACAGAAAGCAAAGGATTAGCGCCACATTTTGATAACAAGTTTGGGTTAAAGTTCGAAACCCAAAACAATGGTTTCTACGAGACTCAGAAGTCCAAACCTGCTTCGCTCAAAATACAAAATCCACCTGAAGAATACCAACAGGACGATGCCGAAACAGAAATTCCAGTTCCCAAAGTGTCTTATGAATTTGACCCCGAGAATTTAGATGAAAGTTTTGACCCGTTTTCGAGCGGTGGGTCGAAAATTCCAAATTCTCCTCCGTGTGGAGCGAGCGGCGCGATGCCAGAACTAAATGTTAAGAAAGACGATGCAGAGGAATCAAAACGGGCCAAAATGGATCTTAATTTGGACCAAAAAACAGTTGCCAAATCTCCTTTGAAAAAACAAGGAGCCAAAAAGACAACGAGCAAAGTTAAAAAACTAAATTTGGAAGAAAATTCTCCAACAAAATCTCTAGAAGTCGTTCCAGAACTGTCAAATTTCGATGAAACCGAAATTCAAATTCCAAAAGTGTGTTACAAATTTGACCCAGAGAATTTAGATGAAAGTTTTGACCCATTTTCGAGCGGAGGGTCAAAAATTCCAAATTCCCCTCCACCGTGTGGAACAAGTGACGCAATGCTAGAACTAAACGCTCAAAAAGACGACACAGAAGAAACAAGACAAATGGATTTTAATTTAGACAAGAAAACTGTTGCCAAATATCCCTTGAAAAAACAAATCAAAAAGACAATGAGCAAAATTAAAAAACTAAATTTGGAAGAAAAATCTCAAACAGAATCTGTAGAAGTTGCTCAAGATACATCAAATTCTGATGAAACCGAAATTCCAGTTCCTAAAGTGTCTTATAAATTTGACCCAGAGAATTTTGACGAAAGTTTTGACCCGTTTTCGAGCGGAGGGTTAAAAATTCCAAATTCTCCTCCTCCATGTGTAGTGAGTGACGTGATGCCAGAACTAAATGCTCAAATAGGGTTGGAGAAAGACGACAAAGAGGAGACAAAACAAACAGAAATAGATTTTAATTTTGAGCAAAAACCTGTGGCTAAATCTCCCTTGAAAAAACAAGGGAACAGAAAGGCATTGAGTAAAATTAAAAAACTAAATTTGGATGAAAATTTGGAAGAAAAATCCCCAACAAATCCTCCAGAAGTCGCTCAAGAACTGTCAAATTTCGATGACATTCCAATCCCTAAAACTGGATCTTATAAATTTGACCCAGAGAATTTTGACGAAAGTTTTGACCCGTTTTCAAGCGGAGGGTCGAAAATCCCAAATTCACCAACAATGACTGCTACAAGTTCAGAAATACCGAAACTAGAAGGAAATTTAGAATCAGAGAAATACTTTGAGAAAGAGGAGTCAAAACCAGGAGAGATAGATCTTAATTTGGACGAAACATCAGCGACGAAACCTCCTACAGAAAAACTGGGAAGCAAAAAGATTACAAGTAAGGTTCAAAAGCAAAAAGAGGAGGAGATTTCAGACAACGTTGAATCTTTGCTTCCAAAAATTGCTCAAGAAATAACAAATTTTGATGACGTTCCAATTCCTAAAACTGGATCTTATAAATTTGACCCTGAGAATTTTGACGAAAGTTTTAACCCGTTTATGAGCGGAGGGTCGAAAATTCCAAATTCACCAACAACAACGTCTTTACCTAAACTAGAGGCAAATGTTGAATTAGAAACAGATTTTGAAGAGGAGACGAAACCGGTTGTGTTAGAATTTGGTTTGGATGAAGGAACAGTGACCAAACCTCCTCCGAAAAAACGCGGACCCCGAAAAACTGTAACCAAAACTAAAAAGCAAACAGAAAATCAAAATTTGGATGAACAACACGAAAGTCCAAAATCTGAAATTGCCGAAGAAATGTCAAATTTACAAAACTCCTGGTCTCCCACTTCTTTGAACTTTGATGATATTCCGATTCCCAAAACTGGAAGTTATAATTTTGATCCAGACAATTTTGATGAAAGTTTTAATCCGTTTGCGAGTGGAGGTTCAAAAATCCAAAACTCACCTCCTCCGTATTCGAATTCATCTTTTACGAATTTTGAAGACGAGAGTTTGAAAGCGAAACCAGTTGTTTTAGAATTTGCATTGGACAAAACGGAAACTGTGTCCAAACCTCCTCCCAAAAAATCAGGAGCAAGGAAAACAATTGGCAAAGTAAAAAATCAAAAATCCAAAATTGCAGAGGAGAAAACAGGCATGAAATTGGAGTCTGAATCGGCAGGAATCGCTCACGAAACATCAAATCCACCAAACTCTACGTCTCCACCTCCTCCCAACATTGACGATATTCCGATTCCTAAAAAGGGAACTTACAATTTCGACCCAGAAAATTTTGACGATAATTTTAACCCATTCAAAAGTGGAGGGTCGAAAATTCCGAATTCACCCACCAGCAAAACGATTCCAGAATTAGATCCACAACAAGAAGATTTGAGTGTGAAATCCATTATTTTGGAAGTTGGTTTGGACGATAAAACAGTGACAAAACCACCTCCCAAAAAACTAGGACCAAGAAAAACATTTAACAAAGGGAAGATTTCAAAACCGAAAAGTGCAGAGGAGAAATTGGACGCACAATCTGAGGGTAAAGTTCCAGAAATTCTCAAAGAAAATTCCCTAAAACCTTTGTCTCCACCTCCTTCTGTCACTGACGATGTTCCAAAAAGTGGGGCATACGATTTGGACTCGAGCTGCTGGGATGACCTAGCGTTTGACCCGTTCAGAGGAAGAAATAAACTTGGAAAAACCAAAACCTCATACAGTTTTGACCCGAAGAAGTTTGATGATTCTTTGGACCCATTTAAAGCATCAAAGAGTCTGAGGAACGAGGAAGAGGAGGAGGAAGGAGGAGAGCAGAGAATAAAGAGCCGAGGTGCAGAGGATGGAGAGAAGAGAGGGAGAGAGACAAAGAGAGAAGACCAGAACCTCAGGTGAGTCTGGACTTTACATCAGAGGGTATTGTTGTCACAATAATAAAATTTCAAGATCGATTTTGATACTAGGAAATAGACTAGGAAATAGAACCTTTCCTGAATATCTTTAGAATGATCTTGAAGAAGATCAGAGCAAGTATAAGACCACATAGACTAGTATATGCCCATGGACCACAATGGAACCAACACGCTACTAAAATTTAAAACTCAATTCCGATACCAGGATGATAATAAAAACACTCTTTAGATAATAGAATGTGATTTTCTACATTAAATGGTGGTACTTTGTTTTCTATTCCCATGTGGCCTTGTAATCCCTCAGTGGTCCAGGTAGGTTCCATAGTGGTCCATGGGTGTATACTAGTCTATGTGTCTTGACTTCTTATACTTCTGATACAGCTCAACATCATTCTAAAGATATTCAGGAAAGGTTCATTTCTGTCCTGTCAATTTTTTAGTATCGATACCTGCGAACAATGATTATGTAGTTTTGATACTAGTTCTAGAATCAATTAGTAACTGATTTTTAATACTTTTGACAACCCTAATCCCAGTTTAGAGCTGTACTGTGTAACGTTTCCACTGAAGGGTCTTCCATCTGCTTGTCTCCATGGAGATATTATTGCTTTGCCTGGAAATGTCTACACTACAGTACTATAAAATTCATTTACCTCCATAAACACAACAAGGTGATGTCACAAGCTCATCGTACATATCCGGTCTGTGGAGACTGAGTTGAGCTAAAATAAATAAATAAATAATACATTTAAAAATAGGCCTAAAAAGCAAAGAAACACATTTTGTCTATTGTGCTGTCCATAGTTCTGCCTCAGTGCCACACAGTCGGGATGTTGAGGGGCATTTTTCAAATAAAATGATGATGTCAGTGCATAACCTGTATAAAAATACATGTTACTGAACAAATGGTAGGTTAAATGCCATACTAACTATCCAGGCAAAGCAATCTCCATGGACTCAGGATGCAGATGTCAGATCCCCATTCAGAAAAGTTACAGTGCCGCTTTAAATATTCAGTAGTTTGGCATCCTGTTGCTTTGCCATGGTTTTGCTTAAGTTTGCAGTTTGCTCCATTCTCCCAGCACCTCTCACGAACACAGCACAACTCCACCTGTAGGCCTACCTCCAGGACTCACGACTTGACTCAGGACCTGACTAATGACCTGACTGATGACCTGGGACTAGACTCAGACTCATGACCTGACTGATGACCTGGGATTAGCCTCAGGACCTGACTGATGACCTGGGACTAGCCTCAGGGGGACTGCAGTGACATGTGACTGGAGGTTCCAGGACTTGGACTTGACTAGTTACAGAACTCAAATCCTCAAGGTGCTTTCCAGATTGTAGAACGTGACAAGAGACAGTTCTCCCTATTGATACTTTGCGGTGACATGACGCTGGGGATGTTCTACATGTATCTCTATTGGTGGAAAGTTCAGCAGATACCATGGTGACACAATGTGCACAGTAGCAAACACTGCCTAAAAAGCTTTAAGATTGTCTGAAACTCAAGAAAAAATCTAAAATGTATTTAAAGAGCACATTTTCAAAGCCTGTGGTCAGTCCGAGCGTTCATAGTCCTACACAAAAAGGTGAGAGTGACTTGCTGAATTTACAATTAGCTTAAAGTTTTGTTCATTCACAGTAGGTCAGGAGTGAGCATAGTCAGAAAAGAGAATTCTTATGGGGTGGGGCTAATGGTTAATATCTTGGTTTATGGTTAATATCTCTGTAATTACTGGGCCTATCCACATGGAACAAAAACAACACAAAGTTCAGCGTCTTTTCTGTCTGTATAAATGGTATAAGGAGACATATTTTTATCCTGAAAGGCACTTAAACCTGTACATACCCACATGTTTTCATTCTGTCTCCGGTCCGTTGCCGTGGTAACAGCACTCTCCTCTCACACATGTTTCTAATCTCTGTGGAAAATAACATTGGCTCAGATTTAAATGACAGCCTCGGTGGGACTTCTTGTATGAGTATTATGGGATAAAAACACAGGCTTCACAGACTGCAGCAGAAAATACAAACTGAGATGGAATATATGGGATACAGAGCAGTGGAGTGGTTAGCCTTCTCTCCTCGCAGAAAAACGATCACGGGTTCTGTTCCCAGACAGTGTAGGGCATTTCTGTGTGGAATTTGCATGTTCTGCCTGTGTTTGGGTGGGCTTTGTCCAGCTACTCATTCCCTCATTAAAAGTCAAAACAAGCACAATTGGCTAATCCTCCAGCTAAGGTAGTCCTGACCAGGACTAGCTCAAGATCTGAGAATCACTGAAGGATGGGCCAAATGCAGGTTTAACCCAAAGACACTGAAGGATGGGTCAAATGCAGAGGGCACATTTCTGTATCCTTATTTCCTTGTTCATATATTGTTTTAGTGACAAGACTTTCAGAGCAGTCTTCAGTCCAAACCTCAGCCTCATAAACACTGTTGTTGTGATTTTATTTTTAGACGTGTTTAGAGCCTCAGCACCTGTCAATCATTCTGTTAACTCTGCCCACAGTCTCTTAACTCAAAATGATTAATGCTTTTTTTTTTTAGCTTTCTACCATGTTATAATGTTCCCTCATCAAAAACATGTCTGAAGAGGTTTTAGATGTCTTCCATGTATGTTTGAGTAACCTTGCGATCTCTCCGGGGCCCTATTAGAAAACTCCTTACAGTTAGCAGTACGAGCCTGTACAAGGCTCCGCCCAGAAGCTTACGTCACCCATGCTCCCACATGACAATTCTCCATAAATATACAAAACTATGATACAAAACTGTACACAGCAACTTGACAAACCTGATGTGATGTGCAGTAGTTTCATTAGTGGGATGCATGCTGGGGAGACTCAGCATCAAAAATGAAAGTGAAACTTATAAAACATGTTAATACATTGTTTTGGGCGAATATAGCATTTTCAAAACAATAAAAGGACATGGTGATCTGTTACGTGTTACAGTTAATACCCCATAGAAGTAAAATACTCCCTCTTTAATACCCCATAGAAGTAAAATACCCCCCTCTTTAATACCCCATAGACTTTACTCCACTGTGTAAGGTGAGTATTTGTGCTGTCTGTTCTATGTCCTCAGACCTGTTTTATAAGTGAGTATAAGTGTGTATAAGTGAGTATAAGTGTGTATAAGTGTGTATAAGTGTGCCATCTCAGTGAGTTTAAGGTGACATCTGCACAATCTCTATGATATTACTGTATCACTCTGTTCTGCACTTGAGGCATCGGCACAAAATCCTCCTTCTTTACTTTTTTCAAAAACAAAATGGTCTTTGTTTCTGCTAAAAATGCTTTATGCCTCACTGTGGACTGGTCTGAGCCCAGTCGCAGCACCGTACAGCACCAAAAGTCATCTATAGGCCTATAATGTTTCAAAGGCTTTTAAACTGGAGGCAGGTTCATAAACTGTCTCTGTGGAGGACATATTCTTCTGTCTGAGAACAAGCTAAAGTCTCAGAGCTGTAATTGCTGTAGATTTTGCAGTAGTGATACAATCGTAACTGCAGTACATTTTGCCGTGGTGACACTATAGTAACTGCAGTACATTTTGCAGTAGTGATGCTATAGTAACTGCAGTACATTTTGCCATGGTGATACTATAGTAACTGTTGTACATTTTGCAGTAGTGATGCTATAGTAACTGCAGTACATTTTGCAGTAGTGATGCTGTAGTAACGGCAGTACATTTTGCAGTAGTGATGCTGTAGTAACGGCAGTACATTTTGCAGTAGTGATGCTGTAGTAACTGCAGTACTTTTTGCAGTAGTGATACTAAAACTGTGTCAGGACTTTTCCACTTCGTCGTTCGTCCTCTGTCTCTAACTCTATGCGTCTCTGCTGCTCCAGGACTCACCACCAGGGGGAGTTCCTCTGTCTGCTCTTGTAAGTACCCCCCTTCCCCCCTTCTCTCTCTCATTTTTTCACTCTCTCTCTTCCTGTCTCCTTCTCTTTCTCCATTTTAACAGTGATCCGTTTGTGTCTTATTCTTCCATTTCAGTCTCTTTACCTCCAAATGTTTTTAAAATCCTAGTCTCATCAACGTCCACTCTGTAATCACTCTACATATGTGTGTGTGCATGCGAGCGTGCCTGTGAGTGTGCACGTGAGTGTGTGTTAAATGTCAGAGATGAAAGTACGATACTTCAGTTTGGAGGCAGTAGCAGTAGTAGAAGTACACTGAAAAAGTGACATCTTACCCATAGTTACCCAAGTACAAAAATCCCAAGTACACATGCTGACAAAATTGTTGGTACCCTTCGGTTAATGGAAGAAAAACTCACAATGGTCACAGAAATAACTTGAATCTGACAAAAGTAATAATAAATAAAAATTCTATGAAATTTAACCAATGAAAGTCAGACATTGCTTTTCAATTATGCTTCAACAGAATCACTTAAAAAAATAAACTCATGAAACAGGCCTGGACAAAAATGATGGTACCCCTAGAAAAGACTGAAAATAATGTGACCAAAGGGACATGTTAATCCAAAGTGTCTTAATCCAAGTTGTGTCCACTAATTAGCATCACAGGTCTCTACAATCTTGTAATCAGTCAGTGGGCCTATATATAGGGCTACAGGTCGTCACTGTGCTGTTTGGTGACATGGTGTGTAACACACAAAAAACATGGACCAGAGGAAGCAAAGGAAA
>KN472162.1:4389-14571 GCA_000787095.1 Periophthalmodon schlosseri | reverse complement strand
GTTGTACAGTTGTAGGGAGTATCATCTGTTACATAAGGGTGAGTGTTGTACAGTTCTGTGGAGTGTGGTTTAAACATAGTCCTGTGTCTGAGCTGTTGGAGAATGAGCTCCTTTGTCCAGTGACCAAATGTAAACTGCTCCATTGTCCATTTTATTATTAGATTCAATCCAATGCTTAGCACTATATGGCATTTGTCTGTATATGATGCTTCAAAAGTATATTTATATATTTCAGTATAAATGTGTTTCAAGGTATGTCATTAAATATCTCGATGGAGACAAGCAGGTAATGCCACTTGACTTGTTACAGGTCAAATCCGGTCAAAAAGAGCCAGTTTAGGAATGTCCCACCAGGAGGACGCCCCAGGGAAGACCCAGGACACGCTGGAGGGAGTAAGTCACTCAGCTGACCTGGGAATGCCTCGGGATCCCCCCGGAAGAGCCGAAGGAAGTGTGTGTGGGAAGGGAAGTCTGGACCTCTCTGCTCAGATCGCTGCCTCTATGACCCAGATAAAGCAGAAGAAAATGGATGGCTATGTCTAATGCTATACTCTGGAACATTCTAGGCAAAGTAATAACACCTTCATGGAGACAAGCAGGTGGAGGACCCTCTACTAGAAAAATTATACAGTGCACCTTTAACAAATAGTTACCAAAAATGTGTCCTTTAGAATGTGAGCAAACACAGAGGTAAACACACATACTCACAGTATATATTTACCCAGGTGCCCTTCACCACCGCACGACTGAAGCAAGCTGTCCACATGATTGAAACTTTTCCACTTTGATCTTCACAAAAGACACATACGGACTAAATCCTCAACTATTTATTTATATATTTACCTATGCTAAGTGCTGCTCGATGGGAGAGGGACTTCAAAACTGCCTTTCATCCTAATAAACAGTGACAACAAACAGAGGGCAGAAAACGCAACAGTGAAAGAGAAATACAAGGAGCCCAAGGAGACGGCAGCATGACTTAAGCAAGTTAGTCATATAAGGAGCACTATGAAGGATTTTATATGGCTGAGACAAACAGCACATATAAACCAGAAATACCAAACGAGAAGACCATCAATAACTTTGACGAAAACGTGAACATGGCCACAGCCTGTTCAGTAATTCCAGCGTTAACCACTCTGCCGAAGTGCGGTACTAACCTGTCATTTACGTCCTTTGACCATAGGCTGTATAAAGAGGTGGAATAAGTGAGTGTGACGTCACCCACAGCGTTCGGCTCCAGCCAAATAAAACTCATCGAGGCTAAAGCAGTTATAGGGCGAATTTGGAGCCGAGTTCCATATTGGAATTCGGAAAAGCAGTTATAGGGCGAATTTGGAGCCGAGTTCCATATTTGGAATTCGGACCACGAGTATCATAGCAACCGAAGAGCCAATCCGGAGCCAGGCTGTTAAAGATAACGCCTCTTCCCGCCCGCACCGCTGGTTTAGCAGGGAGCGAGCGCTTAGCAACGCTGTCCAACCTGTTGCTAACGCTAGCGGGAGCGACCTCGGGGAAAGAAGGCGCCTGATTTGTCTGTTGTTGATTTCGCTGTTGTGTGTCTTGATTTACAGACACAATAGCGAAATAAAAACCCAGCAATCATGTAGAGCGGGTTAATACGAACATTTAAGACCAAAATGATGAGTCTGACAGCAGCAGGTACAGAGAGAGGGGACACAGTTTTTCAATGTTAAGTGATTCGGAGTCGATGGAGCCGGAAGTGCGCCCATGATCACTTCCTATTTGGAACGTGGCTACCAGGTTAGCTACGTCCATTTATATATACAGTCTATGCCTTTGACTAAATCTACGATGCATCAATATTTCATAAAGCATCCCCAGAAAAGTTGCACAGTGCAGCTTTAAACCTTAAGTTAATTGACAACTGACAATTCCTCTGACACGTTATTGATCAAATAAATATTGTAAGAACCTACTGAACATACTGGTAGATAGTTTTCAGCAAAGACAAGCCCATACAAAGGGTCTATCTAACAAATGGGTAAAAACGCTGCAGAAAAAGCTGCTCAGAGGACACAGTGGGATCTGATGAGAGCGGAATGGCTATGGGCCCGAGCCAGTGGCAGAGGGAGGTGTGATTCAGGCTTGTGGGGTTTGCCAGTAATTGGCCCTGCACACCGCCTCTTCAGTGAAACCCACCGCCGAAAACTGTGGGACGAATCCAACAGCAACAAATGCCTGGACTACAAAATGGCAGCGGGTTCTATCGGGACGCAGTGATTAAAATATCATTTAGTCTGACCTTGAGTTTTTATGTTTGTTGTTTTTGTTTTCGCCAAAGCATTACCAAATAAAACGATTGTGAAAATTGAGAGGCACTTTAGCGGGATGCTAAGGCAGTGAAAGCATTTGTTTAAAAGAAAGCCCCGGTATTCAATGGACTACGCCGGAGCCCGCTATGTCTCGCAGCGGGGAGTCTAGCCTTTCTGTGCAGCTGGTTTGGGCTTTGTTTAGCGCTCGAGAGCCGCTGGAGTGATTGGAGCCAGATTGCCCCCGCCCCGCACAGCCATAAGCGAAGGGCAAGACTTTCATCTGGAGCTGCCACTGGTGCACTCGGCAAATCACAAACAAGGTCATACTGTACTTTAAAAGGCGCTGTGGCTCGGGTCCAAATTGTTTTGAGCGCAAGGTTTTTCTTGATATAAGAAATTGCCGAGATTGAGACTTTTGAGACTGGCTGCATCTTTGTGTTAAACTCTTTCTTGTCTCCGTGGACTCTCCAGAGGCAGAATAGCTTATTTTATTCAGAACTCCATTCTTCCAGTTTTGTCTACAGTATCCTCCGTCCCTCGCATCCCCTGAAATAATAACTAACAAAACACTCTGCTCTGTAACTTTTGGTGTGGAGGGTTTTGCTTGCGCCCATGTGCTTGGCCTGGAATGTTCCAAAGTGTGGCATTATATATTAACATGTCCATGGGAAGGCAAGTTTATTTGTGTGGTAAATGGTAAATGGTCACATTTTTATACAGCGCTTTTCCACCTTCAAGTCACTCAAAGCACTTTACATTAAGGAACCACTCACTCATTCACACACACATTCATACACCAGTGTACGCAGATACTGGGGCGAGGTGGGTTAAGTGTCTTGCCCGAGGACACAACTGGAGCTGGAAACTGCTAACCGATGATGTTAATGTCGAGAGCAGGATTTGAACTGCCAACTTTCAAACCAACTAACCAACTGAGCTACAGTCGTACAATAGTATAGCACAATTCGTACACAAAGTAATTCAAAGAGCTTTACAGAATAAGAAAGACATTAAAATCACAATACAACAAATCAAAACATAAATAACATCATAAAATTAACATTAAAAGAGAGGAGTGCATATCCATCCACATTTATTTATTTGGTTGGGACATTGCGCATTAATGAATAGACATGAATTAACATGAGCGTAAACACACCGGATTATAGCCAAAGGCTAATTTCCTGGGCTGGGGGTCACAAAAGGGTCAAAACAATAAAATAAAAAAATAAATAAAAAATGCACGCTACACTCTACTCACTATTGCACATTCCACACATTGCACATTCCACTCACTGCACAGTTCCCATTATTGCACCATACAAAATACTGCACATTCCTTTCATTACACAGTCCTCATTATTCCAGTCAGTTTGGCCCCATTCAAGACATTTACATTTTAAACCCACCTCCTTCATATTTTGCCCAAACATGCAAATATGTCTCTATAGAAAAGTTAAAATCACCAGTCCAAGTTAGTTTTTCAGGCAAAGCAACAATATCTGCATGAAGTCAGTAGCTCAGTTGGTCAAGTGTTTGTCCACTGAGCTTATTATAGCAGGTCTATAGCTACAAGTGGGTGGAGTGGGAGTGCCATGCAGTGCCATGCAGTGCCATGCAGTGCCATGCAGTGCCATGCAGTGCCAGGCAGTTCTATCCTGTCATTAAACATTAGCAAAATTTTAAGTGCTTGGCTCAATCTTTCCGTGCTCATTACTACAGATCATACAGATCGTGCACTTCGACCTGTTTAAAGTGACTGGCCCCTATTCAGTGCACTGGATGTGAGCTTAATATGCTTATGTTAAAATGAGAACCTGAGTATTGTATGTATATTGTATGTGTGTATATTGTATATCGAAAAAAAAAAAAAAGTTTTAACTTATTTATTTATTTTTTGCAATAACGAAAAAAAAAGCTAAACATATTTAATTTACATTTGTCGGTTCTACGTTGCCATACAAACTACTCCACAGATATATTTTTATGCAAAGTCTTAACTCAATTAAGATATTATTGAATCAAGAACCAATAATACTGTCCAGTGTAGTGTTGAGTATTGTCTGTACAAAACTTTAAAAACCTTGGTCATGTGGCAGTGCACTTTTTCCTCATCGTTGCATTTCAACAAAAATAATTCTCATTTTAACTTCATATTTTTTTGCAGTAACGAAAAAGCCGCCAAAAATGGTTAATTCACATTTGTCAGTTCTACGTTGCCGTACCAACAACTCTATAGGTATATTTTTGATATGCAAAGTAAGTGTGGTGTTGAGTATTGTCTGTATAAAAATATAAAACTTTAAAAACCTTGGTCATTCGGCAGTGCTCTTTTTCCTCATCTATGCATTTTATAGTGAAGTCAGAGTAAGGTCCCAGAATGTGGCTTTCCCTGTTCAACCTGCGTGTCGCCTCTAGTCTCCTGACAGAGGAAGCTATTGCCATCCAGCTTAATTAGTGCCTGATTGAAGGAGGGGTCCAGGACCTGAGGAAAGTTGGCAGAAAGTGAAAATGAGAAAATGACTGAAGCGAAGAGACACAGCGCTGAGGGTCTGGAAATATCATCGGGACCTCAGAACACTCAAGAAAAGAACGACAACAGGAGCTCAACAGTAGAACAGTTCAGACGTGGCTTAATTAGACGTAATGCATAGTCTCTGCTTCACTCTACGGGACCTGCGTTTGTGCTATTTGCATCTGGGGAAAAACACTGGCGGCATTTTCACTCGGTAAAACAACGCAATATTAATCATGAAAGTTGGAGGAACAAGGCCGAGTCCATTTGCAATTTAAATTACATGTGACTTCTAGACAATTAATGTTGCACGCTGTAACTTTTTTGATGGGGTGGTCCGCCAGCTTGTCTTTGTGAAGATGTTATATTGTTTTACCTGGAATGGCATTAAACTTATCTTGCATTTATTCAATTACAGGTGAGGCAGTGCTAAAAATCAAAACATCGATAGATCGCGAGCTAAACTTTGGTGGGTCTCGATGTTAAGGCATTTTAATGGACAGGTCTACAGCCAATCGTGTGGCAGTGAGAGCATGTGACGATGAAGAGGAGTCAAGGCCACAGTCTCTTCATGTCTCCTGATGTATCCTCGAGTTTCACAAGTTTTGACTTGAATCTGAACAATTTTACTAAAAGTCCAGTGTCTTCTTCCCTGCCTCTTGTGTTCTGTGTTCTGTTCTTTTCTCTGCTCTGGTGTTTCTCATCGTTATGATCCAAGTTACGGAAAGTAAACGGGTCTCACCATTTACGAGTGAAACTTAAGACCAATATTATTTATACAGAACATTTAAAATACAACTTAAGCTGCCAAAAGTACTTCACACAAAAGTCAACAGAAACAGATATACAAACAATAAAACACCAAGATATTCTGTGTGGCTCGTATTAAATGCCAGGGAGAAGACGTGGGTTTTCAGTCTAGCCTTAAACTGCGTAAAAGACTGAGAGGATCTGACAGGCAGAGGGCGCTGTTCCATAGTCTGGGCGCTGCCATAGAAAACATCGCACGTGTTTCTGTCGCTTATTGTACAAACTTATTCCAAACTTTACACGTGGATTTATCTGGAATTATTGGTCCTATCAACACAAAATAAAAACTGTAGAGTCCTGATCTCCTGCTGTGTAGTCAGTCGCTCTATGTTTTCAATAAGATGGAAGAAGATCGACTCAAACTCGGGGCTGATCAAAATTTTTTCCCATATCGCCGAGGCATAGTTCCAGGTGTTTTTATTGCTCAAAAATACCATAAAAAACAGGCATTGTTACTTTTTTTTAACATTTTTAGTTGGAGGAGCTAAGGGGGTCTATGGTCTTCAATGTGGGTACTCACTTAAAATGTTAATTTAGAGCCTTTTAACAATGGAGCGTACTGCCCCCTCGCTGTTTTAAACCAGTTTTAATGTAGTTAGCCCCTGTAGTGATTTATAAACGCTAATATGGAATTCTTGTTTTATTGGAGTCTCATTTTGAACAACATTTTTAGTCAAGACTGGATGTGCTACGAAAGTGGGGCAAAAATCTTTGGGGGAGCTATGAGGGAGCATTGACTATTCTAGGGGAGGCTAGCACCCCCTCAGGCCCCCCCTTCCCCAGCACCGCCCCTGCTTTCCACTCATGTGACCACTTGGCTTACTGTTGTCACGTGCTTGTTTCTACGGAGATTTATCACTTATCCACGCCATACTGTGGAACAATCCAGGCGAAGAACTTACATCTCCGTAGAGACAAGCAGGTGGGGGGCTCTCCACCAGAAAAGTTACACAGTCCACGTTAACTATTGTATATAAACGTATGGCGCATTTACCGAACCCACACCTCAAATTACCAAGGGTTTTTCTCAGTCTTCTCCTTTAAAGAAGCACGGTGAAATCTATTTGAGAAAACATGACAACAACGGCAGCGCGCTAACAGCCGAGCAGCTTTCTAAATACACCCAGAAGACACTTAAGAAAAATATCTGCCATCTTTTTCATGACAAACATCAAGAGGAGAGCGGCAGAGTCTCTGGGAAGTGGAGAAGATGGCTGCTAATCAGAACAGCCCCTCAGAAGACACTGTAATCGTCAGGGGAATCAGACTGTGACCGAGTGAACGGGGAAGATAACTAACAGGTAATAACGCGCGGAGCAAAGGCGGTATAAATATGGCGCCGCCGTTGTAGCGTGGGCCGGGAGACGCTTGCGGAGTCTGAGCCCTCAAAGGCAATTAACAGACAAAGTAAAGACGTCGAGGAGGTGCCGTGCGGAGATATAAAGTGTTTGTAGACGCGCCTCAGGATCCATCAGCGCGTCGCAGGTGGATAAGAGAAGTGGAAATTGAAGTAAAGCAAAGGTCCTCCGAGCGACTGATGTGCGAGAAGAAAGAAACAGGAAGTTGGATCCTCAAAGAGACACTTGGATTGGACTCAAATGAAGTCAACAGAGCCTGGAAATTAGATAGTTTTCTTTACAAGTTTAGTACAGTTCTGAACAACAAATACGACGGTGACTGCAGTCTCGCTTCCACGTAGTGTCCTGTTTGAAATACTCTGAAAGGAAAGGGAATACTTGTCTACCGAAATATACACCTGACACCGCCGTATAAAAAGGTGTGACGTCAGTAGGACACAAGCCCAAACACGTTCACAATTACACTGCTGTTGAGATCCAATTCTGTTCTTTGTGTGTGTTCTTTCTGTTCTTTGACAGACTGCTGAGTCCCTCCCTCTCAAGTCTGCCATTCTTTAGCTGCGTACAGTACATCCCCTTGTTTTGTGACACCGTATAGAAATAGAGAAGTGAAATGGATAAACAAACACACATACCTAAGAACTAACTTCACTCATTTACTAACTTTTACTAATTCCAAGACTTAAAGGTCCAATATTACGCAAAATTGGCTCTTGTAAGGTTTAAGCTGTGTTCTAATGCTGTTCTTCCTCAAAACTTGTAAGGTTTAAGCTGTGTTCTAATGCTGTTCCTCCTCAAAAACCACCTGGAGTTGTGTTTTGTTTCATTCACACATGTCTGAGTAACTCTTTATTATTAGTCTGTCTACATCTCCAAAGCTCAAAATGCTCTGTTCCACCTTGTGATGTCATGAAGCGGTAGTTTTCAAGTTAACAGCTCCTTTTACCTTTTGTTGAGTAGAGATTGGCAACTCTAGGGCTGAAATGATCCAAATGATTCTAGTGAAGGTGTGTGGAGTTTAAAAACGCAGTGGAGCACTTCCTGTATTACCACATGACATCACAAGGTGGAACAGAGTGTTTTCTGTTTGAGAGAAGAACTCAGCCTAAATATGCAGGGTTTGTGCGTTAAACATGTGTGAATGAAACAAAACACAACTCCAGGTCTGTTTGTGATGAGGATTTATAACCGAGATCAGAAAATAGCGTAACTCGGGACCTTTAAATAAATGGGTCTTGTAACTCCTCTGAACATGTCACTGTTTGGTGGATCTATGCTGTTTTGTCCACACATTTTACCACATATCTTTCCTGTAGATACGCGCGGCAATGATTGACGTTCATATTGTGAGCAGAACGAGCTCAAAGATGCCGTACGCGTCCAAAGTGAGGAGCAGACTAGTCCCACCGCTGCTGTGTTCAGACCAGAGCCAGATGAAGCCCAGATCTGGAAGGCATTTATATTCATTACCACCGACAGCCTTCTCCCAGCCTTCCCCCGGCCCGCCCGAACATCCCTCCATCACGAAGCTCCACCACAGACGCCACACATCACCCAAACTGCCTTGTTCTACCTCCATCTCCAGAGCAGGTGGACACTGAGCTGCTGCTGTAAGACCAGTTCTATCACTTGACTTCACCCATGTAAATGAAGGCTTCTGACTGAAACTTTGGATTGTAGTTGTGCGGTAAATGCTCTATTATATTCAACACAATTTTTACTTTTTATCCCTGAATATTTTTAAATATCTTTACTTTTCTCTTCACTTTTAATGTTAATTTTATGATGATTATTTATGTTTTGATTTATTGTATTGTGATTTTAGTCTTTCTTATTCTGTAAAACCTTCTGAATTACTTTGTGGACCAATTGTGTTACACAAATAAACTTGCCTTGCCTTTACTCACGGATATGAAGGTTAAAAACGTCGAGATGTTTGTCCACTGATCCGAAAGTTGGTGGTTCGAATCCCACTCTCGACATAAACTGTAAATGTAAAGCACTTTGAGTGTCTTGAAGGTGGAAAAGCGCTATATAAAAAGTTAGTTAGTTAGTTAATAAATCAAATATTGAGTTTACAGAATACAACGTTATTCACTATTACAAACGTTTTCCCACTATAGAAAAAAAGTGTTTATTTATGTATATATTTTCTGATCATTTCTTTGAAGCTCGAGGCACTATACTTCAGTGGTAAATGGTCTTAGCGTTTTTCCACGTTCAAGTCACTCAAAGCGCTTTACATCAAGGAACCACTCACCCATTCACTCACACATTCACACACCAGTGCGCACAGACACTGGGGGCGAGGTGGGTTAAGTGTCTTGCCCAAGTACAGGGCGCTGGAATCACACTGCCAACCTTCAACCAATGATGTTTATGTCGAGAGCGGGATTCGAACCTCCAAACTTCGAATCAGCGGAAAAAAACCACTGTACCAGCTGAGCCGCCGATCTGATTTTTGGTGCATGTAAACGTGGCCACTCTCCCTGATGTGAGATCTGTGCCGTTTTCTCCGTTTGAGCATTTGACATGGCGTGCGGTTACATTCGCGCACATATGTCAGTGCCATCTGTAAGGCTCACCGCGGAAACAGCTTACAATGCATATGTATATTTGACGAGACTCTGTTCATTTGTGATTCCATCTGCTTTTGTTCAACCTGCGACTGCCTCTGTAATAAACCTGCCTCAAGGCCTTTTGAACTGTGACGTTCTTTAAGAGCCCTCCATATGTGCAAAAGGACACTTACGATATTCAACGCTACGCTACACTACAGAAAACTGAACTGAAGTCAGGAAACAAAATCGATGTATTCAGTTTTAGGTAAGAAATGCTATATGCAAATTACGGAAAGACTGCAGAACTTTTATTATTTTATAAACAAAAGTAAAGTATGTCCATGTTCTGATACTTAAGCAATTGTTAATTTTACTGGTGGTGACACGATGATACAGACGATGAAGTTGTATGGATGATTTTTTAACGATTAAACAAAACAAAAAGTGTGACGATGATGATGATGGCGACGACGATGATGACAATAAGGATGAAGATGAGGATGGTGACGATCAGGCTGATGATGACAATAAGAACTAAGGTAACTATGATGATGATGACGGTGATGATGATAATGAGGGTAACTATGATGATGATGACAGTCATGATGATGATGATGGCGACGATGATGATGACAATAAGGATGAAGATGAGATGACGACAA
>KN472160.1:15613-50815 GCA_000787095.1 Periophthalmodon schlosseri | reverse complement strand
TTCTCAAGCCAAATGCCTCCTCACAGATTCATACCAAGTGGATTATTACAAACACTTCCAAGTCGGTATAAAAGTGGGAACGCAGTATGGGATTCCTGGAAGCCATTATTTTCCTGTCCATGGTGCTGTGATTTTCATTAGACAGAGCTGTAGACCCCCACTACCCCGACTGCACAGTGACTCACCCCTCTGCCTCTCACAAACACCAGTATCAGGAACATAGAAAAGTACACCGGAAAAATAAACTCCTTAAAAAGCTATAAAATAGGAGGAGATTAAGGGTTAAAAAATAGAGGCACTGTAATTTCTATGGCAGAGGGTCCACCACTCGCTTGTCTCCATGGAGATGGTGTTATTGCTTTGCCTGGAGTGTTCCACAATATGGCATTAAACTCGTCTATCTATCATGGAGACAAGCAGGTGATGCCACCAGGCCAAGTTACAAGTCAAATCTGTGGAGAGGCGACCCCACTCACAGAAAGAATACATGATTTACAAGGTATATTTTAGCTATCCAAACATCTGTAAATGAATAAATGAAAGATATATAAATTAAATGCCATACCGTGGAGAATTCCAGACAAAGCTATTGCATTTCCATGGAGACAAAGTGACAAAAAAGTTACATAATGCATCTTTATACAGTACAGTAACGTAAATTATGTACCACTTTTACCAAAATAAAAACTCTACAAATGACTAAACTTGATATCACAAATAATGTTCTTAATCATCAAGCCATTGTGGTAGTGCACAGGCGTGTCACAATAACACATTTTGAAGCACGAGTATAAACGGGCATATACTGCGATAAACGATAATATTGAAACTACTTTATGCCGCTGACACAACAACACTAATGCCAGATAATCCCAGTTAACATATTTTTAAATAGACAAATCTTATCGTATTACAACAAAAATAGCCAAATCTCTCAATTTTTACAAAGAAAATGTACACATGATAAATATTGACCCCAAAGCTTTCATGTATTGAACGATAAGTGGATAATTCTCATGACAGGCCTAGTAATGCAGTATGATATGGTTACTCAGTGCTTTACTATTTAAAACACTCCAGTATAATAGAATGTAATATAAAACTATGACAGTGTTTTCCTCTTTGTCAAAATTATGATTCAAACAAAGTATTTGTTGCAATTGTGTGTATAAAGATACTTATTAGTAGATAGTTATTCTTGCTTTGGTTACATGCTTATCGTAGTTTCATTTCTGCATTTATTTTAAGTTTAGTAAGACCTGAAATAGTACCTCAGTGTTACTCATGTCTGTGAACACCTAACTTTTTATATTTACACAGTTAAATGTTTTGCGTTTAAAGGTGCACTGTGTAACTTTTTCCTGGGGTCTGCTGCCTGCTTGTCTCCATGTTCCACGATGCACCGTTTAATAGTACAGTTCAGTTCAGTGCAGTTCTTTTTACGCTTAAATCCAATGTTGTTTGTGTTTGGCCACTGATCCGAAAGTTGGTGGTTCAAATCTCGCTCTCGACATAAACACCATTAGTACAGGTTGGCGGTTCGATTCCAGCGCTTTGAGTGCCTTGAAGGTGGAAAAGTGCTACCATTTTGTGTAAATCTAGTTTCATGTTAGACCTGAGTAGTAGTTCCTTAGTTTTACCCATGACTTTGAATTCCTTCTTTCTCTTTATACAAATAAATGTAACTCTATGAAACTGATGATGCAAAACAATGGCATAGTGCACTTTAGTTTTAGCACAGAAGTGATGGCTGGCTCAGTCCTCTCTCTGGAAGGAGTGGAGCAGATAAATATGTCATGGTGAATAAATATGAGAGTGAATGAGGTCTGTCTGTGGCTGTCACTGTGTCAGCCTTTTGCCCACACTGCACCCCACAGCTAATCGAAAGCTAACTGACAAGGCAATAAATATAACTTCATCTGATGGGTGAGTCAAATAGGATTAATTGGTTTAACAGTTATATAATTAGTTAGTTCATGGTAATCTTTATTTTTCAGTTGCCATGTTCAAATTCATGAATTTTACAATAAAAATATGATATGTACCAGACTTGGCTACTGCAACTTTCTAGCAGTCATTGTAATTTTCAATTGAGACTATATTTTCTAAGGATTATATAAATTAACTCTATTTACGCAAATAAGTTACTAAGTAAAAATAAAATAAACATAGGTTAGCAGTGTTTTTTTTTTAATTTATTTAAAGAGGGGGTATTTTACTTCCATGGGGTATTAACTGCAAGGACATAACATATTCAAATCACTATGTTTAAAATGCTATATTTTCCAAAAACAACATGTTTTTTTAAGTTTCACGTATTTGACGCTGAGAGCCCCCTACCCCCCCACCCCCCTTCTCTCCGTGCTAAGCTGCTCCCCCTTCAGGGCACAAAACAGTCAGCGAGCATCCCGCTTATTAAACTACTGCACATCGCATCGGGTTTGTGAAATTGTTCGCATTTTTGTATCATGTTTTTGTATATTTAGGGTTTGAGGCCCGGGAGAGATCGCTAGATTACTGAAACATGCATGGATGACATTTTAAACCTCTCCAGGCATGTTTTTGATGAGGAAACAATGTTATAATGTGGGAGAAAGCTAAAGCGATTTCTTTTTGCATAATACCCCCACTTTAAGGAAGCTGACCATACAATACAGTGTAGGTTTGGTTTATTTATACAGCACTATTCATACACAAAGTAACTCAAAGTGCTACAGAGTAGGAAATACATTAAAATAAAAAAAAAACAACATAAAACATAAATAATCATAATAAAATGAACTTTAAAAGAGAAGAAGCTTATTCAGTCATATGCACAGCTAAAGAGAGCGCGGTTTCTGTCTCCGTAACTGTAGAATCTGACAGTGTTACACCCCTACGTGTGAGCACCAAATATTTTTTAATTAAATTTAAATTAATTATTACATATATCCTGCAGGAATTCATTAATCACACTTTGTCAGCAACTTTCGTCCCATTTGCCTCATTAGTGCTAAAAAGTTACATAGCTTCAGTTATTATGAGCCAGTGCAGTCATCTTAACCAACACTTGTCTTGTCCATTTTACTTAGTGCTGACAGGAAGCTTCTGCTGGGGAACTCAAAATGCAGAGTAAGGGGATTGTCAGTAACAGTATTCAGTTCATCAGGAGCCCCCTTTCTCAAACGCGCATTTCATTCTTTATTTGTTATTACATTATAATCGTGCCACTGTGACCCGCCATTTATTTGTGAGCCGTGTAAAATTGCAACATAACGATTTCCTGTCTGCTGCAGTAATCACACTCTACTGGTTTTAGATTGTAAATGAAAAGAGCTAATAAAGTCTATGGTGCGAAGGCCTTTTATTTGAAAAGTGAATCATTGAGAGTCAAAAGTTAATCCTGAGCAAGATAACGAGGAACTGACTTGATGTTTATTGATACGCCATCTTTTCGAAATCAGTTATCGTGCATTTGTATTCAGAGAGACCGTGTTAGAGCGTTTTCTCAGGGAACATTAGATTTGTGTTTTATGTTTTAATACTAAGATTCTGTTCAAAGTTTACAATTTTAACAGAAGAATAGACAAAAAGACTGAAATATGAACTTACAAACTAAAACGAGAATCATATTTCAGAACATCCACATCCAAACTACAGAGCTAGTAGCTTTTATGGAGTAAGTCAGGAGATTTTGTTGTTTATTGAGGAAATTATGCTACTTCAAATTGCAACCTTTGCGATTTGCTAATTGTGCCCATTCAAATTGCGATTTTGATACGATTTTGATTAATCTTGCAGCCCTCCTCCTGACTAAGATTGTGATCAAGATTTTGTGAAGGATCCTTCTGACAGTCCATGTGAGAAACATTTGGAAGACTGGGTATAGCTGATTCTCTTAAAGCCAAGTTTGACCCACCAACTGTTGCTTTTAGGCACTGAGAAACAAACATAAACCATTCACTCTCACATTCTGTACATAATTATTCACCTTGCTTGTTTTTGGATGGTGGAAGGAAACCAGGAAGAAAACATTTAGATCACCGTGTTACCTTTTATTGTTTTGAAAATGCTATATTTGCCAAAAACAACGTATTAACATGTTTTATAAGTTTCACTTTTGATTTTGACACTCTGATTCTCCCCTCTCTTTGCTCTTCGCGCTTAGTCACTCCCCCTTCAGAGCGATATCACAACACTATCAGTGTGCATCCCGCTAATGAAACTACTGCACATCGCATCAGGTTTGTGAAGTTGTAGTGTATGGTTTTGTATCCTGCTTTTATATATTTATGGAAAATTGCCGTGCGGGGGCATGGGTGACGTAGACTTGTGGGCTGAGCACCGTACAGGCTCGTACTGCTAACCATAAGGTGGGTTTGAATAGGACCTGGGAGGGATCGCAAGATTACTCAAACAAGCATGGATGACTTATAAAACCTCTTCTGGCATGTTTTTGATGAGGGAACAAGATTTTAACATGGTGAACAGCTCCAAAAAGTTGATTTTGCATAATAGCCCCTCATTAAAATCTAAACTGATAGATATTTTTCCCAAATCATTCAGCTCAATCCTCCCACATGATGACAAAACACAGGAGTGCCAGCTTTGTAAATTCCTTGCTTTGTAAAACATTGGTGAGAATTAGATATTGACTTCACAATCTGTCCAGCTAAAAAACAAAACACTCGATAAAGGGACATCTTTCACGGTGGAACAATGCGATGTTGACTCCTCATTCGTATTCTGCTAAAGTTGCCTGCTTTGACTCATGCAATAAAAAATCACATCCCGTCCGCTGGTCAAATGACGGTGAATTTATGAGAAAAAATGTGATCATTTTTCATAGCTGTTTTCTTATTTCCCTGTTTCCTTTATGTGTAGATGGATGGTGTGCAGTTGAGGTCCAGTGGAGAGTAGCAGTATCCAGTGTTTCATAGGCAGTGATGCAGACACAGTGGTTTATTAAGCCCTGTTACCTCTGCAGCTCAGCTCGCCTCATTTGGCTCTGATTTGGCCTTTAAGAAGGTAATTGGCGCATGTCCGGATCACCAGACAGAGGCAAAACAGATTAGAAAGAGCTGGTTTGAAGCAAAGGGCAACACACATATCCAGGAATATATATATATATATAGGCAGAAAGCATAATGCATAATGGAGGACTGTCTATAGTGCAAGGAGGTACAGTCAAGTCGTGCATATGTATATAAAGAGAGAGGGAGAGAGAGGAGAGGTGTGGTGGACCGGTGAATGCCTTTTCACAGCGATAAAATCAGACAGGAATAATGTGGAGAGGTGAGGGGTGAAAAAAATAGAAGAAAGCGAAGCAGACGAGAAGATAGGGGCAAAGGGGTGGAGCTAAACAGAAGTGAAACCAGCCAGCCATGGTACAAAACAAGATCAATACAAGATCAGTGGTGGAAGGTAACGAAGTAACACTAGTGAAGTACTGTACTTAAGTAGAATTTTTAGATATCTGTACTTTACTTGAGTAAATTTTACAGTGGATACTTTTTACTTCACTATATTTGAGAGAAGGTATCTGTACTTTCTAATCCACTACATTTTTTAAATGGACTGAAATAAAAGTATTTTTTGTTATTGTGTGAGACATGCTGAAAAGGCTGAGGGTTTATTTTAAACAAGTTCATCATTTGAGCAACCAAAAATATACAAATAAAAAAGATCAATTGTTTCTTTTGAACAAAATTCTACACAAATCTTTATCAAAATCACTAAATTTGAAGCCTCATAAGACCTCAAAATCTGCACGAAATACTGGTACTTTAATACTTTACTTAAATTGATTTTTTTCATGTGATACTTCTATTTTTACTTGAGTATTTTTTCTGCTCCAGTATCTGTACTTTTACTTGAGAATACTGAGAATCTGTTTAATCGGCACATTAACCCAGAAGGGAAAGTGTAACTGGTAAGTGGTAAACATGGTCACCTTACATAGCACTTTTCCACCTTCAAGGCTCTCAAAGCGCTTTACATCAAGGAACCACTCACCCATTCACGCACACATTCATACACCAGTGTACACAGACACTGTGGGTGATGGGGGTCAAGTGTCTTGCCCAAGGACACAACAGCATTTATCTGGAATAATTGGAATCGCACCACCAACTTGTGGGTCTGTGGATCTGACCGCTCTATCAATGATGTTTTGTTTGTTTTTTTATGTCGAGAACGGGATTCAAACCGCCGTCCTTCGCATCAGTAGACGAACACTCTACCAACTGAGCTACTGTGGCTCCGTACTAAATCATTCAACATAACAGCCGTGACAGAAATGTGGATGAATGTTGAAAGAGGGGCAGCTTTTTGGCTTGGATGGTTATGAACTTCAGTGTGTAAATAGGCCAAATAAAACGAGTGCGCATCAATTGAAATCTGTAATGAAAAAGAAAAAAAATGTTTGGATTTTAACATTGACACAAATAATCACAAATGATTTTTTAAATTTACACACTACATAAACCAACAGGCCTACTACTATTAACTTTACTTACTTTACTTGAGTCAGTCTTACTTGATGCACACAAATGAGTTTCATGTCAACTACGCTACCACCGTTTAGATATAGAATTTGCGTGCAGATTTTTAAAATACATCTTTTTGTCAGTGTCGTGTTAGATGTAGGCGATACGAACTGAAGTATCTCCCCCACAGTGTAGATTGACACAGAAATGGATTTTACTGATTTACATTGTGCGCTGGTTGCTATGGCGCTGCATAGGATGTGATTTAAGCCTGGTGCACAACAGCCACATCAAAGCAGCAGTAACTAGGCCAGAATCATTTAAAACTCAAATGTCCCTGGGCTGGCCGCTTAATCACAAATAAACTAAATATTATCTCTAATCTTACCCTTGACAATAATTTTAGCAGTTTTGTGTAACCAATAGCAACCGTGTTTGTTAATGTTCCTTTTCTGGTTAATGTTGTTGTGGTATCTGTCTAAAAGTATGTGTGGATTATAGGTGAAGATGGACATTTAAATGCAGTTCATTTTTAAGATAATTAATTAATTCTTATGGAGTAACGGTAACAAAAGGAAGACATGCACACTCTACTCAACCCTATTAGCCCACGTGAGCATTCTCATATAAGCCCCACCTACATTTCCTGGGATCCAGAATACACACTTCTTCAATACTTTACAAAGATGTGAGTCTGGTCACTGGTGAATCTTCCTGTTTTGAAATGGGCGTGACTGACAGGTGCATTAGTCAATCGGGGACACGCATGGTCCGCCCAATGAAGGAAAAAAATATCAAAGGGGCTGTAAAACATTAGCGCGTTCTACAGAATCAATGAGCGAAGCACTAAAGTCTGTTGTTAATCTGAGGTGAGATAAATTTGATTTTATTTGTAAATCATAGGTGACCAATGAGCTAAGTTTCGCACGTGTCACTAAAAAAAACAAAACTTGAGACGCAACGGAACACGTGGGGACCAGACTGATATCAATCTGTACAAAAAATACAGAGAGATATCATTTTGTATTTGTCAGGTTCCTTTCACACATAGCTGGGTACAAAATGTCAGAACACTCTCCCCATGAACACATGCACCAGTCCTAGAACATCGCCGGGTCTGCTGTGTTCACACTTAACCTGACATTTGGCTCTCTGCGCTCCCTCACGTAGCAACACGCAGCCGCAACATTAACTGAATCACAATGGAATGTAACAACATAGAGTAACCATGAAACCAAGTTGCCAGTTTTGTGGCTTTGTTCACATATAAGCTTCCCTTGCAATTTACCTGGGAAATTTCCAGATCAAAAATGCAGGAAAATCAGTTCTGTTTTTGTTCTCATATGAACCTGTTATGGAAAAATGCTAAGTAAATTCCGAGGTCAGGATGCATGTGTGAATGGGGCTTAAGATCAGTGGATGAAACTGATGTCAACTGTACTTCCTTAAAAAAGAAAAAAAAAACATGTCCTGAAGAGCAAACAGGAATTGTTTTAAAGTGTTTGGAAGCCTTTTATTTTGTTTATCAATGATTTTAAATTGTAAAGTGTGTTGTTCTTTGTTATATTTGAACAATTTCAATAAAAGCTTTTTTTTTTTTTAATGTAGCCTGTCAGAGTAAGCAAAAAAAATTGTCAGCAGTTTTTGCTAGCACAGTTTTTGCTAGTGCTCTTTTGCACATAAAATTAAGTGAGTTCATTTTAATATATTCCTAAAGTTCTGAATTTCAGTGGGTCTGGAGGGGCGGTCTGTGTTACCTTAGGAGTGGTACTTATATAATATAATATAGTGGATTTTTTTTCAGATATTACGTGGGTTCGGGGGCTGAAGCCTGGCAACCCTGATCAGCATAGCAGTCTATCCTGACATATTTTAAAATGGTCTCTAAAAGAACAGCAGGAGAATGTTGCAATAAATCTAATTTCTGCTCTAGGTGTGAGGAGCCATCAATATTGTGTAACATAAATAAATCATTTTCCAGTATATATATCCGTATAGTGCGCCTAACCTCTCCTGTCTCTCCCTCAGTGTGTCCGTGGATGTGGGACAATCTGACCTGTTGGCAGGCTGCAAACGTCGGAGAGGTGGTGGTGGTCAACTGTCCAGAACTCTTCCACGACTTCATGAGCCCCGAAGATGGTGCGTCAAAATACTCTCATCAACTACATGCTACTAGTAAAGCTACATCAAACTAATATTTGTCAAGTAGAAGTACAAAGAAAGTAGTGGTCCAGGAAATGACTCAAGTAAGAGTAAATTTAAGAGTAACTATCAGGACATGAAGTTAATGTAACACTGGAGGGGCCATGTCTCTCGGCTGGCCTGGGAACGCCTTGGGGTCCCAACGGAGGAGCTGGAGGAAGTGTCTGGGGTGAGGGAAGTCTGAGTCCCTGCTTAAACTGCTGCCCCCACAACCCGGGCCCAGATAAGCGGAAGAAAACGGATGGATGGAACCTGGGTATTTTTAAAGGATAGACCACAAAAATGGAAATCGTACCTGAAGGAACGGTGCAAGAAATGCTCAAATAATTTCATACTAACGTAATGCTTTTGTCACTGGTAGACTCAGAGTGAGAAGAGTAAACAAAACATTTACTCAAATAAGAATACACTGTTACACTGTAAAATATATTACTCAAGTAGGTGTAAAAAGTTACTCAAGTGAATGTAACTGAGTAAACATGAGTGAGTACCACCCATCTCTGCATACATCCATCTTAGTTTTTAAGGTGGTAAAAGTATATTTTTGCTTTCTGTATATTTGTTAGAAATGGGAAAAGTGAGTCGTAACTGCACAGAATATGGCTGGTCTGAGCCTTATCCTCATTATGTGGACGTCTGCTTCTTTTATGACAACAGCACCAAACCAGTAAGGCCGTTTTATTACCTCTCCTTTATATTTAAGATGTTATAATGTCTAATGTTGGTGTCGCCTCCTACAGGACATGTACTATGCCTCGGTTAAAGCGCTGTACACTGTGGGCTACAGCACCTCACTGGTTTCACTGACCACTGCTATGGTCATTCTCTGCAGGTTCAGGTGAGAGACGACAATTACATGGCCAAAACGAATAGCTGTTCATTTGGCACAGATATTCCTTCATGATCTTTAAAGGTGAACTATGTACCTTTTCCAACGGGGGGTCCGCCATCTGCTTGTCTTTATGGAAATCTAATTGCTTTGCCAAGAATTCATACTCTTAAAGATAAGTTATTTAATAAATGCAAAAAAGATACATGTAATGTAATACCGTGGAACCAGGCAAGCAGTAAAATCTTTATGGAAGTATTTAGCGCACCCTCCACCAGAAAATGATATAGTGCAACTTTAAAATGATTTGTTGAAATGATCCATTACGGCTGACTTGTGTTTTGTGATTTGCAGGAAGCTCCACTGCACCAGAAACTTCATCCACATGAACCTGTTTGTGTCGTTCATTCTGAGGGCCATCTCTGTGTTTATAAAGGACGGAGTGTTGTACGCGCAGGAGGACAGCGACCATTGCTTCACCAGCACTGTAAGGATGGACTACAGTTAAAACTACATATTTACTCCATTTTATACAAGAAATGTACAAATATATTGGCATTTGAATGTGCTAAGCAATGCCCAATACTGTATGTTGTGTGAGGCATTGGTCAATAGCTTAGGTGTTAGTAAAGTATATTAGAGTTTTTTATCTGAAGTGGAGCAGCTGATTCTTGTGAGAGGGGGCGTGACTGTAAAATGGATGTGCTCTGCTCAGTGGGAGATATGAGGGTTAGGGACACACACTTGTCCTGAGTCCTTCTTGTTTCAGATGCACTTTTGAATGAACTTCAATCGCATGTAATTTTTCACACAATGCAGACACACTGTTAGATGACTAATACTCCTTGATTATAAATGCAAAACAAGCTCTTTGTTTGTAACTGCGCATTGCTCACTGTTGTTAAGCAGCCATGATAAATAAAGCTAATTAGCTATGCTAATGGATTAGCAAGGCCAGTTGAAGCCTTCTCCCAGGGCTATTAGCATATCAATGCTCATTGTGACCCTTTAACTAAACACTGACAGCACATCAATGTGATGTGGGTGGGACATATCTCAGATCAGGGCTGTGATTGGCTGATCCCAGTGTTTTGACGTGATGTCACTACCCCTTATAAGTCGACAGGGGTTTGACAATATATGTTGGTGATAATTGTATTGTGTACGGAGGTCACATGACCCTGTCCTCCCGGGGCTCCAGTGTGTTTGCTCTGTGGTTCACAGCATTAGGGCACATGTTACCTGTCGTGACATTTACAGCTCTGACATTTTACAACAGTGACCCTGCTGCATTGTCCTGTATTTAAGAACTGCAGCCGTGAGTTTTATCTTGTGTCCACAGACTCTTAACACAGTAAATATTGAACTCCTAAAGATGACTTATTTCTCCT
Organism: Periophthalmodon schlosseri; assembly: GCA_000787095.1. Classification (NCBI taxonomy): domain Eukaryota; kingdom Metazoa; phylum Chordata; class Actinopteri; order Gobiiformes; family Gobiidae; genus Periophthalmodon; species Periophthalmodon schlosseri. The sequence continues at coordinate 39,926 of KN472160.1, read as the reverse complement.
GTGCTGGTTTTGCAGGTGGCGTGCAAAGCCGTGATGGTTTTCTTTCATTACTGCGTTATGTCAAACTACTTCTGGCTCTTCATCGAGGGCCTGTACCTGTTTACGTTGCTGGTGGAGACCTTCTTCCCCGAGAGACGCTACTTTTACTGGTACACCATCGTGGGATGGGGTGAGTCCTTAGTATGCAAATACTTACATATTTAAGTTATATAGTCTAATAAATTTGTCTTCATAAATTTGAAATCTGTTGATCAAAGACAAAATACACTTTATCTTGAACTGTGCATCCATCAGCACATTTCATCTCATAGGTCATAGATGAATGCAAAGCAGATGGCCTCAGTTGATTCTTAGACAAATTGCAGACATTTTGATAAATACAAATGTTTTCTGATCACATCTGTTGCACATTTTTATTTGATTAAAAAACAGCTATTCTTTTGTTACAGGGACCCCCACCATCTGTGTGACTGTGTGGGCTGTGCTGAGGCTCCACTTCCATGATTATGGGTAAGTCTCACATCTATCATAAAATAAAATAGATCGTAAAAGCTGTTGTCATTGATGGAAAAGAATATATGCTTTGGCTTCTCTCGCTCACTAGATGTTGGGATACGAATGAGCACACTGCCCTCTGGTGGGTGATCAAAGGACCTGTTGTGGCTTCTATTATGGTACTACACATGCACCTACATATTATTTTATTCATGGCAGATATATGACAGCTAATAATTAATTAATATTTTGTGTATTTTCCAGATTAATTTTGTGCTCTTCATTGGGATTATCATCATCCTGGTTCAGAAGCTGCAGTCTCCTGACATTGGAGGGAATGAGTCTAGCATTTACCTGTAAGTCACATTGAGCACAGTCTAACTTTGTGTTTGTCCTGTCTGTTCTCTGTCTCAAGTCACAATTTAAAATAACAAATTGTTCTAATAATAATAATTAATAATTACATTTTGTTGTGTCATATTCTAACCAGCCCCTCTGCTTTAGTGCCTTCTGCAGCACAAAGCCAATTAGGAATTTAAAAAATCCCTAAACTATGGTCCCAGTTTTCCCAGTTTGTGTCAAAAAGGCATATTCTAAAAAATTACAGGAACAGTAATCAGTTCCTACAGAGCAAGCATTAAAAGCTTATACAGTATAATTATAAAGTATTCCTCTCTTAATGGATGGCAGGCTGTTGTATTGTCCCTGTAGTAGGGACAATAGAGTGTACCTTCTGCATTTGACCGGTCCTTATTTTTAAGACTACCTTAAATTACGCACAGCTCTGTCTGTTTCTGTGGGTTTGGTACAAGCACAAAGTGTGTCTGGAGGTTTGTTTTGTCCTTATGCACTTAAGAGGGAGAGCTCACGCTTTGTGACACAGTCAGACCAAGGACACCTCCAGTTGTATTGTTGTTTACACATCCGTGGAAAGTCCTGTGTTTTACTTGCATCATCTTCTGCAAAAAAGTAATAGAAGAAAAGCCAGATGAAAAGGGCCAGTGTGCCCACAATGTTATGACTGTCAATGTTCTCAGGTTCTGCTCAATAGTTTTTCCATTATGATGTCTCATATCTGTCCCATACACTTGGCCCATGACAGTCCTGCCCCCCCGTCCCCCACAGCGCCCTCCTGGCCCCCATGCAGAGGGCTGTGTGTGTTAAAGATGTGTCCTGTGTGTTGTGTGTCTTTGTGCTGTGTAGCAGCTGTGCTCAGAAATGCTTCAGTGAGCCTCAGGCAGTGCAGCACTCGTGCAGGATGTCAGAGTTATCCGCCGTCACACTGTAAGTGTGTGTGTGCACGTGTCTGTGTGGCCACTTCACTCACGGCCTCTTGTTTATGCGCTCTATGCAGGTTCAATCACTTATTACTTCAAATGTATTCAATATAACTAATACAGCCTCAGCCCAAGTTGGCTAAAGAGCTAGATAGTTTGAATCTAAAATTGTAAAAATAAAATGCTTTTATCACACAATTCAAATTGGGACAAGTCATGAAAACACACTAATGATCAGACATTACACACATGTAGCTGATATGAGCAGATTTATTCTTGATAAACCTGTGACAGAAGAGTTAAAAGTATTGATCTCTAATGGAGAGATACAGTTTCCTATTAAAGAGCCGTGGGTTTAACTGAACTGCATCAGTGTTACACAGTTTTGTGTGTGTGTGTGTTGTGTCTTTGTCCTGTGCTCTGTGTGTCCATTCACTTTTTTAAGCCTATGAAAAGGTTTGCTTTCACTGCAAGTTTGTACTAGCACAAAGTTTTGTGTAATCTGGTGTGATGTAGTCAAGAATCTTTACATATACAATAGTGCTGTTGGTTATAAAAAATACATAGTAACATAGAGCAACAATGTGACTCATTCAGATACAGCGTTCGTACTCAATCCATCCGAGAAAGATGCAAATTACTGCATACGATACTTTTTCTTCATATAATTTATGGATAGTAAATATAACTTTTTCAACCTACACATAACTCGAGTAATAGTAATATTTAAGTAAAAGTCCTGTACTTGATTTTAAACCATGAGTCAGGAACATGTTTTAGTTTAAACTAGTTTCATGCAGTTGTTTCCACATGCTTCTCACGAATCTCTGGATAACAGGGAATTCACATTCTGGGATAGTGCCTGGCAGTTGTTTCCCATGACTCGTAAACTGCAGAGGTTATTATCAGTCTGCATTTTCAGTACACAGCATAATATAATGGGCATTTATTTTAAAGGTCCTATATTACGCAAAATTGACTCCTGTGAGCTTTTGGTCATGTTATGATGTTGTTACCTCCTCAAAAACATACCTGGAGTTGTGTGTTGTTTCATTCACACATCTTTGAGTAACCCTTTATTATTAGTCTGTCTACATCTCCAAAGCTCAAAATGCTCTGTTTCACCTTGTGATGTCATGAAGCCGCAGTTTTCAAGTTAACAGCTGCCTTTTTACATTCAGTAGAGATGGGCAATTCCAAGGCTGAAATGATCCAAATGATTCTAGTGAAGGTGTATGGAGTTTAAAAACACAGTGGAGCACTTCCTGTATTACCACATGACATCACAAGGTGGAGTGTTTGTTCTGTTTGAGAGAAGAACTCAGCCTATATAAGAAGAACTTGTGTGCTAAACATGTGTGAATGAAACAAAACACAAGTCCAGGTATGTTTGTGATGAGGAAACAACATTATAACGTCGATCAGAAAATAGTGTAATATGGGCCCTTTAAGTAACCCAAAGAAATTCAAATCAAGTGCAGTGCAATTATTTCTCCATTATACTAATGCAGTTTCATAATTACCGAGATACAAAAGTAACCAGTACAAGCTTGTTGGCAGTGATTGACGTGTGTTGCTAGGGTCAGGGTTGCTAGGGAATGCCACTTACTGCTGGATGTGTCACAGTGTTGCATCAGAGGCCAGTTTGCGTCAGTTGCTGCTAAAACAAGATGGCCGCCATGAGAGTGGATCTGACTGAGTTTAACTGACGTTTCTGTGTGTGCATGTGTGTGTGTGCGTGTGTGTGTTTTGTCTATGTGTGTCTTTGTTTGTGTGTCGTAGGCGCCTGGCCCGCTCCACGCTGCTCCTCATCCCTCTGTTTGGGATCCACTACACTGTGTTTGCCTTCTCCCCCGAAGACGTGAGCAAGAGAGAGAGACTGGTCTTTGAGCTCGGACTGGGATCCTTCCAGGTACATGAGCACACAGTGAAATACACCGCAGACAAAATGACAGATGGTGTAGGGATAATCATGTGTAGGTATGGAGTGGGCAAAATTCACAATATTTTTTTTTTTGGATTGATGACCATATTCCATCAGAAATATGCTTAAATGTGCCTTTAAATGTCTCAGTTGAGGTTCAAACATAGCACAGACAATGAACTTTTTGAACTGTAAAAGTATTTGCAATGTACTTTGTTTATAGGCTAATAAAAAATATGTTTTTAGTATTTGATTTATACAAAATAACCTCCTTTCCTCCTCTCTCCTCAGGGCTTTGTTGTTGCTGTGCTCTACTGTTTCCTGAACGGAGAGGTAAGAATAGCCTCTTTACATCTATACATCATTAACACTGTATTAAGCTCGTCAGTGGTATGACGTGCTAGCTGTATGCTAATGCTAGGATGACAACTATTGAGCTTATGAGTATTTTGCAAATGTTTATCCCTTACTATATTTAACACATTTCTTGTACATAAACTATGAAATATATTTTGTTTGTTTTTGCTAATTACTGGTGTATTTTAGGTGGATTTGTGACAAATTGTGCGAGCCCTTGCCAGGCCAGGGGGTACTTGGAATTATTAAAGATTGAAAAGAAATTATTATTATTATTATTATTGTTATTGTTATTGTTATTGTTATTGCTATTATTATTCTTATTACTAAATTTAACTGAATTACATTGTTCTTTGAGTTACATTTACATTTAATCATGTTTCTGTAGGATAATTTAAAACTAGAAAATATAAGTTTATAATTACACCAACGACTTATGGGAGAGTTGATGAAAAAGCTGTATTTTTTGATTAGTTAAAATCTGTTTACTATATGAAATTGTTTTTATAACTTGTTTCATGACTCTTTTCTAAATACCCATGGGTTTCAGAATAAAGAAAAAAATTAGGACCATTGCCATAGTAATTAACAATTTAAAATGAAATATTATATAATTTGAATGGAAAAATGTTCCTCAAAACGTTGCAGATAACAGGAAGCTGAAACTTATGATCAGTTTAAAATATGAAGGTAAATCTCAAATGTTTTTACCCCAATGGCAAAAATTTCTCTTAAAAACAGTGATGTTGTTGTTGTTGTGTTGTCGTGCGTGGTTGTTGTCCTTGGGGCCATGCCTGCAGCCCGTGGTACATTAAAATGACGTTGTGAAGTTTCTGCCTGAAGGTGCAGTCGGAGATCAAGAGGAAATGGCGCAGCTGGACGGTGAACCGGTACTTTGCTGTGGACCTGAAGCAGCAGAGGCACCCGTCGTTGGCGAGCAGCGGAGTCAACGGGGGCACCCAACTCTCCATCCTGAGCAAGAGCAGCTCCCAGATCCGGATGTCCAGCCCCCTGGCCGAGAACGCCAACATGAGCCTGCCGACCTGAGCGCCGTCTGAGGGTGGCGCCGTGTGTCGCTATGCCAACCACGCCCGAAATCGACAACCCAAAAATGGCCCCTCCATTCACAAACTTTATTTATGTTAATTTGAATATGGGATGTTACAATCACTTGCACTTTTAATAGACGCACAACTACCTGAGTATTTCATTTGAGCGGAGGTGGAGGGATTACCCAAGTTTACCTCAACATAATAAGAAAAATATTACTTGAGTGAAATTTTGAAATAAAACTTAACATTTATATTAGAAAATACAAAATAAATCAGTATTTTTGTCAAATTTAATTACACTCAAGGATATGCGCCTTTACTTCAAAATGACACATTCAGAAGTTAAACGAAAAGTAGCTGTTGTTTTAAATACAAGAATTAGGCTCAGTACAATTTTGTTTGTAAGAATCAATCCAAACATACGTAAATATCAACTTACCACCTCTGCATACTTCTAGTTGTGTTGTCCGCTCTTAAAACAGGTTAAACAAAACAAGCACTTCTATTTTGTAACAACTGCCAAATTTTACAAACTTTGAAATTTCTTTGCTATAATGAATTTTACCTGGCAGAATTGCTGCTAAAATTCAAAACATTTGGGGTCACGCTGGCTGTTGATGTGTGTAAACATGTGTGCTTCAAGTGCCATGCAGGTTTTTGCCAGACTGGATCTTTCTGTAGTGATAGTCCAAAGTGAATTTTCAACCAAACACTTCGCCTTTCGCGTGTACAAAATGCTCACATCTTATTTCAAATTTGATCTTTTTTACAATCAGCCGCGAGTACAGAGTATGTCAAAAAAGATCTATCAAAAATATGACTTTGTAAATAGAATTTTTGTGTCTAGTTCAGCAAATGTATCGTTAATTTATGATTTTTACATAACACAGCATTGTAAACAACCTTTTCGACGACAAAAGGAAACTGGAGTCCAAATCTGTAGATCTCATATAATTTAAGGAGCCAGAAAATCCTGTTCGCATTTGAAATATTTATTTGTACAAAAAGAAAATCAGTATTTTTGAGAACTTAGTGCCAATATTAAGTACAGAAGTAGATTTTTACATTGTTAAAATCCTCAAAATCAGTCATTTGATTTAAAAATAGTGCCACAATTTTGGAAAATGCAGAAATATGAAGTTATTAAATGTGTCATCTTACACTCATAATCCAAAGTGCCTAGTCTGTCACAAGATCGTAACTTTAATTTCCAATCAACAAACATTAAATCTACGTAATTACGCCATTTCCTTTGAAGAATGTACATAAGTATTACTGTGGTTTATTGTCTATTTCTATTTCAGTTTTTTGTTGTTATGAGTTACAGTATATTTTTTCTACAACCCAAATTACAAAAAAGTTGGGACCGTGTGCAAAATGTAAATAAATATATAGATTTCATGGGTAATAAAGCACATTTTGAATTTGATGGTGGCAACACACCTCAGTTGGAACAAGTTAAGAAGTAATATTGACTCAAATAAGACTATACATATTTTAAACATTGCAATAAGAATGCAGATTATGAAAAATAAGAGTTAAAATTGTTAAGCGGCAGCAAATATGCTACAACTTAATAATGAATGTATTGATAAAACATAGCATGTACTACCACATGGAAAAGACACATTTATGAGCTTTTCAGACCTTCAAATTGTACCTTTATTTACATTTGACCCACCATTTTGTATTTGGGTTGTACAGCTGCAGTGCTGTATCTACATAATTGTTGCATAGAGTTGAATAGTTGATTTTGACCGGTGCAGTTTAAGTAACAAACATTAAGGCTCCAAAAGAAGTGGACACAAAGAGCTTTAATGTTTCAGCTTTTGACAATCGCAAAGTGTTGCTCATTTGACCTTTTGATTATGTTTGTGTTTATCTGTGAAGTTGAGAGGGCGGGTGCAGACACTACAGGTTCAAATGGTGTGCATGGTCGACTAATATGAACTGTTTTTCATTTTTAGCTTTCGTCTAAGTTTTTAATTCTTAGTATTCATTGGTATTGATTTTTTTCAGGTTAGATGAGGTTTGGATTTGCTCAAACAACCCACATCGTCCATTGTGGTTGAAGCTATATATTATCAGTATACAGGGGAAGGTAGTTACATTAGCTATTAGTTGACCAGGGCTCAGAGAACATGCATATTGCAGTAGTACTCTGAGTATTTTTCATGTGTACTATTTATTTGGAAATTAGGAGCTGTGCTTGTACTTGACTGAGTACAATATTAGCCTTGTAACTGTACTTTTACTTGAGTAGAAATGTCTAGTCCACCTTTCACCACTGTTAGCATATGTTAACTTACACACGTTTTAACAGAGCAAAACAAAATTACTGGGTGTTTTTATACTCCAGGATACATTTAAGTTTTCAGGTTTTCATGCTCGACTTTTTTATATTGACAAATGGTAGTATGTGTAAGGTACATTTTGGTGCTTGCAGGTATATAAGTTAGTAGTAAACGTTTTGCCTGTAGTGTCTGGCCCTAACCACATCTAATAAGTGAGCAAAAGTCTTACTAACTTTTGCACTGACGATGGTTAATCCAAGAATGTAGTATTTATTTTCTGCAAAACTCGTGAAGTGACTCAATGTACATATCTTTTAATGTTAATCTTAATATTTATATGACTGATATGTGAATTCATTGCATCAATACATTTTGTCAAAGTGCCATACATCTATATTGCCATAAGCCCTGGTCTTATTGCAGATTTTTAAGTGTTCAAAGTTGCCAAAAAGGTAATGATATTTACAGTATTGTGCAAGAGTATTTTTTTTTTTTTTGCTTCTTGTTGTTGTCGTTGAATACGATCTGTGCATATATTCATATTTGTTTTTTTTTTTTTTTTTTTTTTTGCCGGCCCAGCCATTCCCTTCTACATTCTGACTGAATCCAGAAGGGTCTGGAAAATCCTCTGTCCTAACTTGAGACGGTCCAACCACAACTGCTAATTTGTATCACGTGTTTCTCACTTTGTCAAAGCGTGTGGTTCTGGCTGGCCAGGTAAATATTTTTTCGTTTTGTTATTTTCAGAAATGGCCAGTAATGGGCCAAAATTAACCTTCTTTTGCACTTACCTGTAAATGAATCTACTTGGTTTATTTTGACCAAAAAATGAGACTGGAGCGTGGTGTTAAAAGGGTATTTTCATTCACTGAGAAATGATAAAAACACAAGTTTGTATGCTAAGCTATGCTACTGCTGCTGCTTCTGTGCTACTATCACCAGCCGTGACTCTGAGCTTAAGGGCTCAGTGAGAATCGACCATGTCTCAAAGCTGTTACTGTCTGAAAGAAAGGCAAATCCTATGAACGTGTCTGTGCTGTATATTTACCGACCACCAGAGGGCAGTGTCGCAGCATTTTTGTGGCACTGGTGGAAAGAGAGGGGAGAACATGCAGGATTTTCAAACATTTCGGTATTTCAAGTAATTTATACAGTATTTGTGTTAATAAAATATAATGACTGTGTAATGATTAAAACAAAAGTGCATTCCTACTCTTATAACACTGTAACATGGCAAGTTATGATTACAGTATGCTCCAGTTTCAAAATTCCTGTTAATGTAATGTATTTTCCAGTTTCCTGGTTGTGTTTATGGAGATGTTTTTGCATGATATGTTCCACAGTGTGACATTAAACTATCAATCTTGCATTTTTAATTAGAAAATCTATTCTTTGAAAAACGTCCATTCTTACTGTGGGTGGGCTTGCCTGTCCACAGATCTGACATGTAACTTGATCTAGTGGCAACTTGTGCCCATGGAGACAGATGAGCTTAATACCATACTGTGGAAAATTCCAGGCAGAAATATCATCTCCATAGAGATAATCAGGTGCCATAAAAGATACATATTTCACCTTTAAGAGAAACTTTCACCTTATAAAATACATTTAATTCAAGATGTTGGTGAAATTTGTATTGGAATTTCTTAATTAATCTTTGGGAGTTTTGTTTTTAATTTTGTTTAAGGATCCTGCATATTGTCCCTTCACATTTTATACAATACACATTGATTCATTTTTATTGTTAAATAGTGTAAAAATGGGAATAGAGGCTCTTGCAGTAAAGGCCACAATGTTGACATGGCTTAGCATTTACTTTTACCATAGAACTGAGTCCTACCATGTTGTGCAATATTCAAAACTACTTACACAGATGAGCCATAACATTATAACCACTGACAAATGAAGGACACAACACCATTATTTATTCATAATGAGACTTGAACTTAAGGTGCATGATGTAATTTTTCCGGTGGGGAGTCTACATGGAAATGTTACTTTGCATGGAATGTTCCGAAGTATGGCATTAAACCATAGACTGTATGCATTAAACGTGTATATTCACATTACATTATTCATAAATTACAGATGTTTATATCGTAAAAAAATATATATCTTAAATAACATGCATTCATACATGGAGCAAGCCCACATTTCCACAGATCTGACCTGTAACTTAGCCTGTTTGTGCAACCCGCTTGTCTCCATGGAGATAGATAAGTTTAATGCCATGCTGTGGAACATTACAGTTAAAGCAAGGAGTGGGCCTTCCTCTATAAAAGTTACATAGTGCGATTTAATATTGTGTTGTATGTGTTAGAAGAAGGGTTGTCAGAAGTATCAAGAATCAGATACTAATCGTTATTAAAACTAGTATCAGTATTGATTTGAACAAGTATCAATACTAAAAAAGTCACAATCACACAACAGAAGTTAATCTTTCCTGCATAGCTTTAGAATGACCATGAGCTGTAGTATCAGAACAAGTATAAGACACACAGACTAGTACAGGCCCATGGACCACTATGGAACATACCTGGACCACTGAGGGATCACACAGAAAGTGTTACGATTTAATATTGAAAATCACATTCTATTGTCTGAATAATGAGTTTTTCAATCAGTCAAATCAAAAAAATCAAAAAGACTTTATTTATCCCCAAGGAGCAATTCAGATTGTAGGTCTCTTCAAATCTTCATCTGCCGTAAACCTCCTTATTGTCCAGTCTTATGGCGGTCGGGAAGAATGAGTTCTTGTGACGTTCTGTCCTGCAGCTTCCTGATCTCAGACGTCCACTGTCTGCTCTCTGTTGTTCAAAAGCTGAATTCAGGGGATGGTCCATGTTGTTCAGTACAGCATCCATCCTGCTGAGTGTTGCTCCACTACCTCAACCAGAGTCTCTGTCTTTAATTACCATCGTGGTATCAGAATCTGTATCGAGTATCAGATTTATTCCTTAGTATAGAAATAGGGTTTGAAATTTTAGTATCGTGACAACATTAGTTAGAAGTAGGAAAAGCTAGTTGAGAATATGAAAAAGTGGAGGTCTGGTGGTCATAATGGTATGGTTGATCTTTGTATGTTGAACTGTGAACTGACATTTACAAAAAACAATCGTTTCTAAGCTCTTGTACAACAATATTTGAACTTATTTGGCATTTTCCTCATCATTTCGTGGAGGTACTCGGGTGTGTGTGCGACTTCTACTGAACTGCCCATTTGAATTTTGAATGTCTACTACTGTTGTTGCTCAGCTTCTTAAATGTTGCCTGCTAAAATATGAATAATAATTGCCATGGTGTACAAATGATGTCTTTATGAGCATACAGTATATTCAATAAAGTGTATTATGTATATTGGGGCACACATGGACCTCTTGGAAATTACCGTAATGTTTGTGATAGTGTTTTGTACATCCATTGCTTTTGGAGGTCTCGATAAAAGGGAGACATTGCCAATACTTTAGTGAGTGTGAGTGAGCGAGGGTGAGTGTAATATTAAGTATGCATGTGTATATGTTAAAAAAAAAAACATTGAAAAGCAGGAAATAACGTGATATAAAAAGTGTCATTGATTTCTGTTTGACCTGTGACCTGTCATGTGTAAAATGCATTGTTGTGTCCCCTTCATGTCCAGGTTGTGTACTTTTGACTGCAAAAATAAAGCTATCTGTGGTTTAAAAACACTGCACTTATTTGTTATGGTTATAAGCTAACGGTCACTTTTATTCAAATCAGAAAATATCAAATAAACAACCTAAAATAAAGGCTACACAGTTATTTTTATATGTAGAATACTTCAGTCTGTGGTGTTATTTTAATATTTATTATGCCTCAAAATTAGCGTTAGCATTGAGACTATACACAGAAGAGTCCTCTGTTGAAATGTTGATTGTATTTGTGTAGTTACTGTCAGTGACATCAACCCTGTCCTGCCTGATATTTAAATATTTATTAATTTTAGCGCGACTCAGCAAAAACCCTATAGAGATACGATTGGACAGGAAGTAGTGACACTAACAGTGAGGTTGCTGGGCGCTACCCATGTGGAATTATTCTTGACTGTAAACAAATTTTGAATATGTTTATTAAAGTTGCACTATTTAACTTTTGCTTTTCTTGAAATATTCCCCAGTGTGGCATAATCCATAGAGATAAGCAACCAAGGTAAGTTACAGGGCAGATCTGTGGAACGTTGTCCCTGCTCACAGTTAGAATGCATGTTTTCAAGGCAATAAAAACACATATTTGAATAAATGCTAAATAGGTTCTTTAATGCTATACTGTGTAGCATTCCAGATAAAGCAGTCTCCATAGAGACAAGTAGGTGAAAAGTTTTAGTTCACATTTAAATAGTGAACTGTGAACTACTGCTATTGCTCCAAGCAAGGTCTATATATAACTAGTCTAGTGCCAGAGGTGGGTGGTACTCAGTAAAGAAATTGTATTTTTCATCCTACAGTACTGTTACTTGAGTAAAAGTTTTGGTTCCTCTTCCCACTGTGAGTAAGTCCACAAGTGACAAAAGCTTTATGTTGAAAATATTAAACAAATTGAACATTTGTGTTTCTTGCAGCGCTCCTTCAGATATTATTTTTTATTTTTATGTTTTTTGTTTGTTTATTTTTTTCATTTTTGTGTCTATCTTTAGAAAATAGCAGGTTTTGTGTATTATTTTATCTTTTGTCATACTAAACTGACTGAGAGAGTGTATTCAAATTCTATTATGGTGCAAACTGCAAAGACACTACTCTTCCATCAAGTGTCATTATTTAAGCTGCCAGAGGTTGTGAGTCATCCTTTTGCTCTCCTGTAGATGTGAGCCATTGTTACTACGAATCAAATAACTTCATTTTTTCTATTCAAAAGGCAGATTATACTTATACTTAACTTGTTCTACAAAGTTAGAACAAGTTAATTTTATAACCACACCTATAAGTAGAATTCCTACATTACATCCTCACTGCACCAATTATACTAAATAATCTACTGACCAATAACATTTTTTTTTTTTTTAATTGGCATTATGTACAGTTAGGGGGCGCCATTCTTCCACGAAAAACACTGTTCGTTTTACCAACTGTTGCTGTAACGATCCTTTCAAAATAAAACACGATTTGAAACGAGAAAAAAATGACATGGGTTTTATTTCAACGTTAATTCAAGACAACGTTTTTGTTCTGTACAACATTTACACATAAATAACCTTATGGTCTTTTGTTGTTCCTGGGTAACAACTCACTATTGTTTATAATTCATACATTCATTTTTGTAGTGAGTGACAAAAACATATTTACAATGCTTTTTGCTGTACCTTTAAATTTGCACATGTTTTGAAGATATAAAGTCCAAGGGGCACATAGAATGCTTAAAGCTTCAGTAGGCTAAATTAAATTAAAATTGCACATACCCCTAGAGTTTAAAAATATTACTTCTAACAACTGTTTACTATAGCTGCCAACTGACTTTAATGATTAGTTATTGGCTTTGCTTTAGAAATATAGGTGTAGCTGTTACGATGCTTACAATGCTTCAAAAGGCCTCAAAACACATGACTTGCAGTATAATAGACTCTTTTTACTGTTTTGTGCGATATTAATTCTAGCATATTTCTGATGGGTTGCCATATAATCCCTAAAACACGTCATAATATCTTACCCTTTTGTTCTAGTGCAACATCTAAAATGATTTCAATTTGATCCAAAGTAGAGCTACAATGTTTTTCCTTATCGAGTACCATCATTATGTAAACAGCTACCAAAGCATCCTAGACATTGTTTCTCATTAGCAGCAGTAACACAAAAAATAATAATACAAAGCTTAAAATAAAATGCCTTGTTTCCTTTATGTAATACCAGCTTGGTAATATATAATGGTAAATTCTGCACAGTGTGAGTAGGTCAGCAGCAGTTGTGGAGTATTGGCAAAAATACAAAGTACATTCATTATTTGACAAGAGACAACAAGAGTGGTCTTAAAAAGTAATTTGTCTTCTCTCCAAGTATCTGCTATTCTTACGAACACAACCAGTTTTAGAGGGATAGGTCTGGCTTTACTTTACAGATCAGTGACGACATGGTAATGCAATTGGAAATACCACAGTAACTTGAGTGTATGTAAAGGTGCACTATGTAACTTTTCTGGTGTCAATGTGGAAAAGCTTTGCCTGGAATGTTCCACAGTATGGCATTTAACCTACGTCTCCAGGAACGCAAGCAGGTGACGGCGCCAGGCCAAGGTGCAGCGCAGATCTGTACTGAGGGTTCACTGCTCACTGTAAAAATGTGTGTTTTTTAAGGTTTCGATCAATAAAAACATATAAATGAATAAATGCAAAATAAATATGTTTAAGGCCATACTGTGGGATATTTCAGGCAAAGCGAAAAGATCTCCGTGGAGATCAACAGGTGGCAGACCGCTCCACCATAAAAGTTACATAGTGCATCTTTAATTATTTTGCAGCCCATTTACAAATAATTACCAAGAAAGACAAACCTTATTCATTTCCTTGTTATTTACAGTGTTGAAATTTACATCGGGTTGAAATAAGTTCATATTACCACGGCACGTGTCCTGTTTCCATGTTTAATTAGCATGTAATCAATTATACATGTGTAGTTTTTATGAAGTGCTACATGAACAGCTAGTAGATTTTCTTAAGTTTGTCCATATATTTATGTTCTGGTGCCGAGTCAGGCGTTTTCAGTCTCTTTAAAGGAATACCGCGCCCAAGAAATGTAATTAAGTCCCTCGTGTCCAGGCAACACGGAAACTGCTGCTGTCAAATAACAGTTTCAGTGCGACAGTGAAGCTCGGTGGACAGCCTTGTACTTATTCACTTCACATTATGACGTTAGCATGACGGCTAAATGTACTGAAGGCAGCACTGATTGGAATGGAGACTCCGCTAGCACAGTAATCAGAAATCTTGATTAGCATTGTCCGTTTGTGACGGTATACAGTTCAGACATTTCTTTAGAAGTCAGTATATTTATATGAAGGCTTGGGAAAACGTGGCTTACTTTAGGCTATTTGAAATCACTAATTCATTCAAAACATGCAGGTATTTTGACTATTACAAAACACTGCAACACTGCACGTCCTCTTAGACGCAGACCCTAAGTGTAGCGTCAGTTGTTCAGAGAATTTAACCCACAACCTTTTAGCATGAAGGCTGAAAATAAATAATACATTAAATACATTTTGGGGTAAACAGAAACAATAATTAAAATTGAAGTGAACACTTGAACATTATGACTGTTGCAAAAGAAAACTGAATTATTTCAAGAGAGAATGAGTTTTGCCATTCAGCCAAGTAGCTTCTTCAGTTCTGACAGGGTTCTGGAAGTCACTGCCTTATATCTGTTTGGAGGAGCTCACTACACTGAATGGGTAAACAGAAACAATAATTAAAATCGAAGTGAACATTTGAACATTGAGATTGTTCCAGAAAACTGAATTCTATCTAGAGAGAGTGAGTTTCATACATGTACATATATATTTACATATCACACGGACTACACATCGGCCTGTCATGGTGCTAAGTTTTGACTTTTAAAGCACGATATACTGCTGCACAGATGTGTTGTGTTGAGGCGCATTATGAATGAACTCAACAAGGTCTGCCACCCCCCCATCCGCTGACGTCTGTGTTAATGTGTGTGTTGTCAAGAATTTTTCATTTTTTTTTAAAAGAGAGAATGAGTTTCGCCGTTCAGCCAAACAGCTTCTTCAGTTTTGACAGGATTCTGAAAGTTATTGCCTTATATCTCTTTGAAGGAGCTCACTACACTGAAACTAACACACCCTAGTTGTTTAATGTTTACAGTAAGGAGCATCTGTTATTAGTCAAGTCCATTCAACTAAGGTGTGAACTGTTACCTGAGTCTATAAAACAGTGACTTACCAGAACCCTGTCAGACCTGAAGAGGCTACTTGGATGAGTGGCAAAACATATTCATTCTTAGAGAACCTTCGTCCAGTTGACAGAATTCAATTTTCTTTTGCAATGGTACCTATACTGGGACGACTGAGGGGTGACACAGACATTAAAGACGCTGTACGTTTGTATTTTTTTCTGCCATAAAAAAGTGAAAAAGTGATCTACAGTAGTTCATTTTATGGTTTGCAGTGGTCCAAAGTTATTCTTCACTTCTCTTATGTATTCCATGCATCCTAATTATTCACCACAATGAGTTTATAACTGCTTTTCACAACCAGAGGCCAGAGCGGAGGTTTTCCATCACGGTAATGCAACAACAAGTACACTTCCTGACTCTCAACAATAAAACACTTTAAAGTTAGATGCAGACAGTGCACACTTACCTTCAAGTCAAGAGCTGCTTATACAATAGAACTGGGTATAGCGCCTTTGAAGGACTTTTGTGCAGTCGATAGAATTCAATTTTCTTTTGCAATGGAACCTACTGGGGATTATACACACATTAAGGCTGTTGGAAACTGGGAACCATTTTTACATCTTCAGTAAAGACATAATAATGATAATAATTCACAAGTACAAACAAAATGCCAACTTCTAAGCATGTAAACACATTATCCTCTGGTTCGGTCTAATGAAGAAGTGTCTTATTCTTATTCATCCGTCCCACATTAGTATGGCGGGACACAAGCGTCTGAAGTGAGAGTGTAATGGCTTCGGATCAGAGCTGCTCGGACAACGGCCCAAGTCCATATTGATTTATAGGATTAAAGCAACTTCGCACATAACCTCCGTCTCTCCTCCAGCAAATGCTCATTAAAATCAAATACAACACTGAAAGCACCAGCACCAATGCAGTCCATGACCCACCCTGACTTTGCCCAGGGTCAATATCTGGCTCTCCTCAATAAAAAAAACACCAGTTTTTCTTCCTGTTCAAAGAATGACAGAAAAGTCCTAACCAGCATCACTCTTTCTCTCCCTCTGAAATGGGTTGTTTTGATATTGTGCTTTACAAACTTCTCAAAATGCAACAGGTCATATTCATCCTCGCCAAACTATAAGCTACTTCCATAAACAAAACAGTCCAAGGCTGTTGTAATTATCCAATACATTTTCCCCATAGACCTTTAAAAATAATTGAAATATTAAATCTTTAAATGCCAGACAGAGGCTAATCAGCAATATGCAAACAATAGATGTAATTATTTCAGCCCAAAAACATATTTAAAACCTAAAGTCTGGCTAAAAGATCTGATAACGCTGTGTTTTGTTTGGGGAGCACTGTGTAACTTTTCAGCTGGAGGGTATGATGCCTGCTTATCGCCATGGAGACATTATTGCTTTTCCTGAAGTGTTCCACATTATGGCATTACACTTCTCCATCTACAAAGGTCAGATTGCTGTAAGGAAAACCTGCTCAGAGTAAGAATGGACACTTGGATGAATGGAGGTATTTTCTTAAATGAAGACACCTGTAATTGAATAAAGGAAAGATGGATAGGTTTAATGCCATACTGTGGAATTTTCCAAACAAAACATTAACACCTCCATGGTGAAAAGAAGGTGGCCATCCCTCCCACCAGAAAAGTTATACAGAGAATCTATTTTTTGTAAGTCAGTGGGAAAAATGAATGGGCATAGTTCTGGAACTCAAGTGAAAGGCTTGGGGGCCACACAAATATGGCTGTCAACCTGGGTTGACAGCGAGGTGGGTGAAGTGTCTTGCCCAAAGACACAACAGTAGAATGCACTGGATGGAATCACCAACCCTTTCAAAATATTGCAATGGGGATGCAAATCCACTTGCCAAAAAGTTAATTTGCGAACAATTGCTTTTGAATGGAAATATGTTCAAAAAGTATAAAATCCAAGTGACGAATGCTGCAGTATCGCAAATGATGAAATAAAAAAAATATTTCGCTTTTTTGAAAAGAAAAACTGGGAGAAAAAATTCAATTCCTCTGGCATTGTCTGTACTCTGTACTGTACTCTGTACTGTACTCTGTACTGTACTCTGTATCGCACTTTGTACTGGACTCTTGCTGACAGTAGATGTGTCTTTTCATTAGTAGCAATTACAAGCTATGATGCTAATCTGCTAACTTTAAAACACACTCGATCACTTTATAGGCCCTGTGCTCCTCTTGCTTCTTGTCAGTTTAGCATCTCAACTCTTTATTCTTTTGTTGCAGATTTTTAAAACATTTTCCATCTTCCAAAGATACCTTCCAAAAAAAATGCTGGAAGATTGGATTGTGTGTCTTTGAGTTCAAACACAGTTCTTGTCTCTGTCTTGTCTCTGATCACACAGAGGACACGTTGCCCGTAGAAGGAGGCCCACCCAGCTCGCCTCTGGTCCGTATCGTGATTTGGGTGATGCTGCGTTTGGCCGGAGTCAGCTGGTTCTGATTCTGACACTTCCACAGCCATCGCCGTAGCTCTGCTTGAACCTGCAGACAAAAATAAGGATGAAATATTATTGAATCTAGGAAAATAAAGTAACATTTATAATAACTACACTTTTAATGACCTAAACAAAGCATGAACAATTTGTTTAATAAAAACACTATTGATTTTTATTCTTTATTCTTAAAAATATGAAAAACAAAACTAGTTTAAACAGTTTGTAGTGGTCCAAAGTTATTATAGCCTTATGCATTCCAGACATCCTAATTATTCACTACGATGAGTTTATAAGAGCATTTCACAACTTTTAGAGGCCAAAGCATAGTTTTGCCATCACGGTAAAGCAAACAACAACTAGCATTGTAAACGTGAACTTTAATTTATAATAAGATGCAGACAGGACACAGCTGACGTATTCTGACATCAAGAGCTGCTTATACAATATATCTGTACTGGGGCAAGACAATTTTTGCTCAAACACATGAAAAAAATTTACAAATTTACAAGCCCTTTTAGTCTGCACTCAAATGATAATGCTCTCAATTTAAAACCATAAATCCCAAACTGAATAGCAATGTTTGTCAGCAATAAAACAAAACAAAACAAAACTCATACAAAGCCGGTAAATAAAGCTGTACAGACGGGATAACAGCTGAAGCAATGTTTTTAAATGGCAACAAATAGGTTACTTGAAGGTATCTTTTAACACTAGCTACACAGTCAGAGCAAGAGAGGAAGAGTTTTACAACACATGATTTTTGTCTCCAAATGAATTATTTATAACGGCGGTGCTATCAAAGGAAAATGCACAGGTTCAAAATGCATTTCATCTTTTTCAAGACATGGCTGACTATACACTGCTCCCCTGAGAGACACAAATTTCCACATCTGAACATGGCAGGAGGCGGCGCAGTGTCAGTTTTGAGAAGGCATATAGGTACAGTGAAAAATCTAAGATGTTATTTGGGACATCTATCAAACAGTCTTCTGACAAATTGCAGTTGAAACAAAATGGCCATAGAGGGGCTAATAATTGTAGCTTTGAGAAAATGGTTCAGTACATGGATGGTATTGGCAGAATGGTCGCAGAGATACAATTACCTACCTCTCCATTCATGAAGCAGTAGAGGAGTGCCACTACAAAACCCTGCAAGACAAAAATGAGGACATAAAAACATATACAGCAGCTTGTTATTACAGTAATGTCATTTGCAGCTGCTCTGGACAATAGGTGTGGTATATCTAGATCATATACTGTAGAAACCTATTTTTTTTATCATTCAGTCTTTACAGTAGCATTGCCCTGGTTTGGATGCAGTTTAAAGGTGAACTATGTGACTTTTAGTGGAGGGACCACCACATACTTTGCTTTTCACAGAACTGCATTAAACTAATCTATCTTCATGGTGACAGACAGGCGTCACTTCATGCAACACCTGTAAGTGAATAAATGTAAGATAGATGAGCTACATACCAGACCATACTGTGGAACATTCTAGGCAAAGCATTAACATCACCATGGAGACAAGCAGGTGACGGACCCTCACCAGAGAAATTATATAGTGGAACTTTGAGACATAATTACGGAGCCCCTAACGTCCCTTAAACATTAGAATTAATAATTAAGAAGATTGTGTAAAAATGTTTCTTATATTGTAAAGTTAATATTTTTGCCTGTGTTCATTTTTTTGTTTCAATTTTGTTTTAGCACTAATCTTACACAGTACACAGTAACACCTCAAGGACATACACATTTTTACATTTAGTCAGAGTGGTTAAAATACTGTTAAATACTGTATGCAAGATTTAGCATGTGTGTTTCTGTCCTGAACACTGCACAAGCGTGTGGCAGAACTCCTGATCATTTCACACATTTGGCAACTCTTCACAGAGCCATAAAATACGAATTACAACCTTAATCTAAGTACCATGAAACCACCATAACCGGTATGTAGTCATAAACTGACATGTAGCAAATAATTATGATTGAGTTTGGCACCTGCTTGCCTCCATGGAGATGCTCTGTGCCTTGAATGTTCCACTGTATGAGATTAAAGAAGACATATTGTGCTTGTGTCTGCTACATACTTATAATCTATGACACCCGTGGATCATTATGTTATAATTTGCAAATTTGCAATATCCATCTAAAACGACTTAATAAAAGAAATAAATCCGCTGACTTCTGCGTTAGAAAACGACGATGTCCAATGGGAGCTGACGTCGCTGTAAAATTGGTCACAATAAAGAGCTGTCCACCTCTGATGGATAGCCGCGCATCATGCCAGCGAGCTGCGGATTTTTTTTTCATTTGTACCAAAATAAATACGCCCTGCTGCCAAATCCTACGCGTATCATCGATTAAGAAAATAAAATTGGAGAACAAAGTAAGTACAGAGCATTGGGCATTGCCGGAGCATTGGGCATATGCCGGTGGCGGTGAAAGCGGCAGCTGATCTGCAGAAATGCATCTTGAAAATAAGTGATTAAAGATTGCTCAAACATGCACGAATCACTCCAAATACAACTTCAAGAGGGTAAATGAGAAGGGGAAACAACTATAACATGGTTAAAAGCTCTGAAAAGTCGATTTTGCATAATACAAAATTTACATCTGGTGACGAACCAGGGCAAGTTGTGGAGAGATAAGTTTGCTCACACTAAGAATTAATGTTTTCATAAACAGAGATAGATAAGTTTAATGCCATTCTGCAGAACATTCCAGGCAAAGCAATACTATCTCCATGGAAACAATCAGGTAGTTGTCATAGGATATATTTTACTTCTACTACTTCCACTTCTATGGCCCAAGCTACGACGTTCACCTGATTCAAATTTCAAATATTATTTTAATAATATGACATCATGGAAAAAATCTGAAATATGGCGTTTGTTCTTCTTAAAAAATGTGTCTTAATATAATTATTGAAGAAATCCCTGACATACAGACTAAATATTGCATTCTGTTGTATACATTTGACAAAGGAGAGATAATAAATGGAAGACTAACATTTACCCGTTCTCAAATAAATGAGACAGCTGAATAAATATTGTAGGGGGCGTGTGTGTACCTGAAAGGATCCCAGGCCCAATTCGATGTAGAGGCGCGCTGCCACCCCGGTGGTCTCTGGCAGGAACGCAAACACAGTGTAGTGCATCCCAAACAGAGGGATGAGGAACAGAGTGGACTTGGCCAGTCTCCTGCAGAAACAAGACAACACTGGCATATGAGAATAGGCAAGGCGGGTTTATTTGTATAGCACAATTCATACACAAAATAATTCTAAGTGCTTTGCAGAATAAGAAAGAGATTAAAATCACAATATCACAAATCAAAACATAAATAATCCCCATAAAATGAGCATTAAAAAAAGAAGAGCTGCACTCTTCTTTTTTAATGCTTCTTTTTTTCTTTTTTTAAATAAAAAAAGACATGTGCACAGCTAAACAGAACCATTTTGAGCCTGGATTTAAACATTGTCAAAGTAGAGGCCCGTCTCACATCTTCAGGAAGACTGTTCCAGGTTTTAGCTGCATAAAACTGAAACGCTGATTCCCCATGTTTAGTCCTGACTCTGGGCACCAGCGGGAGGCCAGTCCCTGAGGTCCACAGAGTGTGAGATGGTTCATATGGCACCAACATGTCGGAGATGTACTTTAGTGCTGGGCCATGGAGAGACTTGTAACAAGCAGAGGTGTTTTAAAATCTATTCTCTAAGCCACAGGAGCCAGTGCAGAGACCTGAGCACATTAAACTGTACACTGCTCAGACAGAATATTATAATATTATAATAGCTACTACTACTACTACTACTACTACTACTACTACTACTACTAATACTACTACTACTACTACTACTACAAATACCATAGGCAACACAATAACAATAATCCCTATACTTTAGCAGTCAAGTCAGCACAGGCATATGAGAGTAAACTGTATGTACACTGATCAGATACAACATTACGACCAGCTACTACAACTACTACAACAACACCTACTACTACTACTAATACAACCAGTCTACTGAAGGAACAGAGCATCACAGACATATCAATGACAGTAAACTTTATGCACACTTGTCAAGCACAACATTATGACCAACTACTACTAATTTTACTACTGCTACTACTGCTACTACTACTACTACTACTACTACTACTACTACTACTACTACTACTACTACTACTACTACTACTACTATAGGCCTAAATGACACAAAAGCATATAAATGACTATTGTTGAAGTACAAAAGCAACACGGTACATCAGTGAGAATGACTGTCTGCATGTGCACAGATATAGCATTATGACCATCTACTAATACTGCAAATACAACTTCCTACAGCCTACTACCACTACCCCTACCATGACTACTACTACTACACACACACTGAGAGATATTATGTAGACTGGTCACTGACCACCAACTACTATTACAAATATTACTACTTGACCTACTATTACTACTTGCTATTGTCCATTTGTCACTTGTCTCTGTGGTCATAATATTTGGCTGCAATGTACACAGCTCAAATACCAGGCATCCCATTTTTTATTCTTTTTTGACAATTTGCATGAGCACTGAAATACCACGAAGGTCAAACTTCTCTCTTGCATAAAACGTCAAGTCTCTTTTTTCAGAGAAGCTGACATTTCAGACAGCGCCATCAAGAGGTCAATCAGAAGAATTAATTAGGAAATGTGAGCGGGTTTATTCAGATCACAGGAGATCACATTTAAATGTTGGCATTTAATTGTTCTGTCAACACAAGGGAAACTCACCACAGGAATAACAGCACTTCATATTCTGAACATAGACTGGACCATAGACTGTGTATATAAATGGACATAGCTAACCTGCCGCGTTTCAGATGGGAAATGATCAGTGGCTCCAATTCACTTTACATTAAAAAACTGTCGCCGCTTTCTCCACAACTGCAGGCTCCTCATTTTGGTCTTAAAATGTTCATATTAACCCGCTCTACATGATTCTGGTATTTTTATTTCGCTGTTGTGTCTGTAACTCAAGATATGAACATTAATAAGAGACAAATCAGGCGCCTTCTTTCCAGAGGTTGCTTCCGCTAGCGTTAGCAACAAGTTTGATGGACAGCGTTGCTAAGCGCCCGTCCCTGCCAAACCAGCGGTGCGGGCAAAGAAGAGTCGTTAACTTCAACAGCTTCGCTTCAGATTGGCTCTCTGGTTGCTATGATACTCACGGTCGAATTACAAATACGGAACTCGGCTCCAAATTCGCGCCTATAACCGCTAGCCTCTACGAGCGTCATTTGACTGGAGCCGAACACTATGGGTGACGTCAGACTCCCTTAGTCCACTTCTTTATACAGTCTATGGTCTGTACCGATATATACTTTTTTCATGGCTGATTCCAACACCGATTGTTTAAAATCTAGAGAAACCGATGGCAATACGTTCTGTCGATATGTTTGGGCCGATATATAGGGGCCGATTTTGATTATTTCCCCCAAACTCTGTGATTTAAATGTACTACCAACTCACCCGCAGCCTCGTTTTACCATAACCCTGTAAGAGCAGTGTAGTCACGTTTTGTGCAGTTATCTCTTCACCTTCAAATGTTCAAATAAAGCTTAATGTATTCTTTAGGCACCAGGTCGACCTAAACAAACAAAAAAAAAATCCTCTGCTGAAGATTTAAAGCCAATACACTGACTAGAGGTATATCTCTAGTCTGTACATTGAATTCTTTTTCTTTTTTATATATTTATTTATTTAATTACATTTTTTTGAGGGAAATTATTCAGTCAAGGAGCAGAAACTGAGTACATTTCTTGCGGGTCAGTCCACTGATACAACTGAAAACAACTTTTGCATACAACGTTTTCTATTCCCTCAAATCCTGTACCTCCTATCTTTGTATTGCCATTGTAATTTTTCTCAATGAATCTACTTTTTCTTATGGCTTGTGTTAAGTTTTATAAAATGTCGGCCTGTTTACTGACTGGAGAATATACAGTGAGCTCAAGTGTTGTTTAGCGAGGCAAGGTCACAGGTTTTAGAAAAATATAATGTAGAACTGTATAACACATGAATACAAAGCTGAAAAAGAAAACATCAAAGAACCATCCCAACACGTGAAATCTTTCTATCTGACTATAGCAGCATCTTAGTCAGTTCCGGCCCACATCTGTATCCTCTTTTGTTCAGACATCAGCCTGTTTTGGACTGTGAAGCCCATAATAGAACTGAACTTGACTTTTTCCACAGCAGTAATCGTCAAAGTGTTTGAAGTACATTTGAGTATCCGACAACTTAGACCGAAGCTTTGTGAAAACTGTCTGGAACAATCTCGTCACACTTCAAAAACTTGCCTATTTTGGGAATCAGGGTGCTATTTTTGCTCGTCTCCAAATGAATTCCGCTAAGCCAGACTTCTCAGTAGCCCAAAGTCAGAGGAAACGTGTTTGGTGACGAGAGATTTGAGATTCTCCCTGAAGCTGAAATTCAAACGAAACTAGACGGAGACACGTGTTTGAAATTGTTCACGGGATCCTCTGCCCCTCCCTCTCTCCCTCCCTCTTTCC
>KN472160.1:0-15262 GCA_000787095.1 Periophthalmodon schlosseri | reverse complement strand
AACATAATGGCATTTGGAACTGTAATTGTTGGGTCTCAGACAGGACATCACAACATTCTGTGGTTTTCAGATTCTCGAATGTCATACCCTCAGATGGGGGACAAGAGCCACTTTTCCCTATTGATTGCATTGTACTTTGCCATGAAATATCCAAAAGTTGAATTTACAAATGTTGAACCTGGTCATTTCTGTTAGTGACTAGAATCAAGACTCACTGTATGACAACAAAAAACAACTATTTCACAATATTCATTTTAGCTGCCCCCATCTGTAGTAAATATTATATAGAATTCTGTGTCATTTGAAACTCAGCAATACAAACGCAGCTAAAATGAAAACATTTAAAATGCTGATTTTTATAATAAAACAGACAGTTCTTGGGTCTAGATAGAAGTACAATCACAGTACATCACATTCTAGCGTCTAAAAGCAACCAATACAAATGTTTTATAAAAACTGTAAACGTTAATATCTATTTCTATAGAAACAAGCAGGTGATAGCTTCAGGCTAATTTAAATTCTTGTCATGTCAGATCTGTGGAGAGGTGAGCCCAGTCAAAGAATGCGCATTTTTCAAGGGATATTTGAGCAATAAAAACAGCCACATTTGAGGCAAAGCAATAACCTCTCCATGGAGACAAACAGGCGATAGACCGTGCATCAGAAAAATTAACTAGCGCAGAGTTCAATCTAAATCCTTGCTTGTTTTGTTTACTTGCGTGTAAATTAGTTGGTATATAAATATTACTACAAAACTCATGGACTTACAAAAAGCCCAGTTTCTGCCTCAGTCTGTATTGTTTTGTGTATTTTATTCATTCCAGCTGCTCTTACATATTGTTATAATTCACACCTCGTATCAAACAGAGTTATTTGTGAATTTATTTACACATTTTTCCTCCATTTTAGATAAAAGCAAAACCAAGGAAACGTCCACAACGCTCCGAATGCAGCTCCGAGCCACGCATCAAAGCAAAAACATGTCCCTCTATGTAGTTTTTTTCTTTTTTTTTTTTTTTTTTTTTTTTTTTTTTCCACTGCAGTTCTTTTTTTTTTTTTTTTTTTTTTTTTTTTTTTTGATTTGTATTTCCACTGCAGTCTTGTTGCAAAACCCAACATGTGGAGATTGCAGTCCTGTTACAACTCTGAAGGTCAGTCTTTCTGTTTTAGCTGCAGAATTATGTGGTGAGTTGGTGGTGGAAATATTCCGACACATTTCTTTAAAACTGAAGGACAGAACAGTCAGACTGTGCGAGCGTGTAGTCGGTATATTAAACAAAACAGAGCTTCGCTCAGG
This sequence comes from Periophthalmodon schlosseri, assembly GCA_000787095.1. Lineage (NCBI taxonomy): Eukaryota > Metazoa > Chordata > Actinopteri > Gobiiformes > Gobiidae > Periophthalmodon > Periophthalmodon schlosseri. Next base: position 13,965 of record KN472160.1, on the reverse strand, counting down.
GCCCAGTGTAAATTGAAGCTGCATTAGCTGTTTGGCGCGAGGGGCCTTTTTCATCAGATCCAATCAGAGCGATTCCATCAGAGGCAGGACCACAGCGGAGAAAAACATCAAATCAACTCAGTTCTGAAGACTTTGAACATAATACTCACCCTTATAATGCTGGTCAAGACAAGCTTAAGACAAAAGATTTTACTGTGTCAGTGCAGTAGAGCAGTGGGTCGAATATAAGGTCTATGGTGGCAAAATTTGTATGTGTCATTTTATTTTGATCATAAAGATTTATATGGGACAACAGCAGAAAGGAGAAGTTAATGAGTAAGTGAGTTAGCTGAAGTCTTGGTATTTTTTGGTATTTTAATGTAAAAAGTAGATCAAAACTCACGATTCACAAGTTTAATCTGTCTTTATGTAAATGCGTTGTTTCGTAGTACTTTTCTCTGCATAAATAGTTGTTTTTGCATGAACTCCTTGCAGTTGTAGTCTTGTGAGTGCAGTTTGGGTCAGAGCTTTTGCCACGCCCCTTTTTTAGTCAACTAATCAGGACATGTCTTTAGTCAACCAAGAATTTCTTTAGTTGGTTACGGCTCTACAATGTATTACAAAGTTCAGTTGGTATCTGCAGTGTTTGCCATTGTTTATCTGGTGTTATATATTTTTATTTTATAATTTAAGTTTTAGTTAAAGGTTTATATGTAAATATGTGTGTGTGTGTGTGTGTGTGTGTGTGTGTGTGTGTGTGTGTGTGTGTGTGTGTGTGCAGTTTCACAACCACTAGTGTACGGACCCCTATGAGAACTCAAGTATTGACCAGGGGACGCTTAAAGATACTTGTTCTTATTTGGTTTTGGCTTGAGCTCAGTTTAGTCCCCTGTTCTGTTCTACTCCTGGTATAGTTCCAGGATGTTATTCCAGTTTTAAAGCAGTGTTTGTGTAAGTGAACGCACCCTTTTTGATTTCAAAGAAGGTCAAATTGATTAGTGCTTGAACAGAAAAGGTTCTTAGTAAATCTTACATCCTCAGGAACATGTTTATAAAATGATATTGGATGAATCATTAAAACAAGAAGATGTAATAGTTTACAATCGACTAGTGCACAGATTATAACTAATCACCGTGACATAAATTGGGGAGTACTTGGTGTTTAAAGGGCCCATATTACGCTATTTTCTGATCTATGATATAATGTTGTTTCCTCATCAAAAACATAGCAGGAGTTGAGTTTGTGTTTAACACACAAACTCTGCATATTTAGGCTGAGTTCTTCTCTCAAACAGAAAACACTCTGTTCCACTAAGTGATGTCATGTGGCAATACAGGAAGTGCTCCACTGTGTTTTTAAACTCCATACACCTTCACTAGAACCATTTGGATCATTTCAGCCCTAGAATTTCCAATCTTTACTGAACTAAAGGTAAAAGTTAGCTGTTGAAAGAGAAACTTGAAAACTACCGCTTCATGACATCACAAGGTGCATTTTGAGCTTTGGAGATGTAGACAGAATAATAATAAAGGGTTACTCAAACATGTGCGAATGAAACAAAACACAACTCTGGGTATGTTTTTGAGGAGGTAACAGTATTATAACATGGCTTAAAGCTCACAAGAGTGAATTGTGTGTAATATAGGACCTTTAAGAGCTACATAGTTAAAAAAAAAATATGTTGAGAACCAGTAGCCCATAGAGTTATTTAGACCAAACTTGATACAAGTTGTAAAAGACCAAAACAGCTAAGCAAAGTCAAAACAAAGAGGTAAAACTTACATAAAATGGCCTGTGTCATTGTTTCCTGCCATGGCTGACGACTTGAGCTTCTGGACCAGTATCCGGATCACATTCACAAAGATGACAATGTTAATCTGTGGAGGAGTGACACACAGAGAAAAAGTCATTTAAGCAAAGTGCCTTTCACAGTACCACACAGCAGGGAAGCTACCGGAAGTTATTTGAATGGCCACACTCACCAGCAGAGACGCCGTGATTGGGCCCTTAATAATCCACCAAATAGGAACATTGTCCGTGTCGTCCCAGCATCTGTAAAGAAGACACCACACTGTTTCAATTATAGCCTTTTGAAATAACACGGGACTCCGGGAGACAGTTAATTTAACCAGGAGTTCATTAAAATGCCACTTCATCAATTATTAGTAGTATGTTGATTACATGGTTAGCATTCTATATGGGGTCTGCATACATTTTCATTACTAATTACTGTCACGTTATATAATGAGATTTACAAATAGAGTAGAATGCACATCAACTAGTGTTCTCTGGTTGATAGATTTAGAGTTTTTAAAGGGCAAAAGGGCACATATATAATCAAGCCTATTAAATTAATCATTCATGTTTTCAGGTGTGTTGTGAATCTGCTGTCATATCAATCTTTCTTTTTATACCAGATGCCCTCCCTGATTCAACCTTCTGCATTTATCTGGTTTTGGGATTTGCATAAACACGTACACGCAGTGATTTTAAGTGGCAGTTTTTTTACTTTTGTTTTGCACACTAATCTGAAGGTTGGAGGTTTGATACCTTCAATGCTGCCAATACTGCCATTGTGTCCACAGGCAAGACACATTTCACACACAAATGTATGAATGAGTGTGTGTGTGTGTGTGTGTGGCGCTGAACGGTTCCTTATTATGAATTGTAATAATATAATGTTGTTTTTTTTATTCCAACATCAAAATACTAAAAGGTTTATCGATTTGGTCAAATTCAAAATAAGAATAGATCAAAAATCAAATTTATAAACAAATAAAAGCAGTGTCATACCCATTGTCATCGTAGAAGAATCGAGTCAACACCCAAAAGATGATCACTGTGGATGGGAGACCTGCACAGATCACACAGACAGACACATTAACACATAACACATAAATGAATACATGAATAAAAATGTGCATTCAGACTTATGTGATCTTTATGACCTAGTGGTTAAAGGGCCCATATTACACTATTTTCCGATCTATATTATAATGTTGTTTCTTCATCAAAAACATACGAGGAGTTGTGTTTTGTTTCATTCACACATGTTTAACACACAAACCCTGCATATTTAGGCTGAGTTCTTCTCTCAAACAGAAAACACTCTGTTCCACCTTGTGATGTCATGTGGTAATACAGGAAGTGCTGCACTGTGATTTTAAACTCCACACACCTTCACTAGAATCATTTGGATAATTTCAGCCCTGGAATTGCCAATATCTACTCAACAAAAGGTAAAAGGTAGCCGTTAACATGAAAATACATGACATCACAAGGTGGAACGGAGCATTTTGAGTTTTGGAGATGTAGACAGACTAATAAACCAGAATTACTCAAACGTGTGAATGAAACAAACCACAACTCCAGGTATGTTTTCGAGGAGGTAACAACATTATAACATGCCTAAAAGCCCACAAGAGTCAATTTTTCTGTAATATAGGACCTTTAATGTTTCTTTAATATTATCAACAATCAACTGTTCAAATTTAGATTTATTAAATGTAATAAATGTAATGTCAGAATCGATAGTTACTCAGCTCAAACAAGTTTCAATGCTAGTTTTAGTATTGATTAGTATGTGAGTATCAAATATTTGACAAAACGTTTAAGAAAACATCTTTCTAAAGCTGAACTGTATAGACTTCAGTTTTAGGCTCTTACATGTCTTATCCACACATCTAAAATGAATTTAGTTGAATCCGATGAAAAGCTGTAGTAATGGTGGTCACTGCAGTAGAAGTAGCAATAGTAGCAGGAGTAGCAGCAGTAATAGTAGAAGTAGTGCATATAAACCCCAAATTGAAGTACTTAGTAGAAAGTGAAGTAGTAAAAGTAGTAGACAGAGCCACAACTCTAGAAGTAGTGTTGTAGTAGTACAGATTTTGCTGTAACCCAGCAGCTTCTGTACTGTATTAGGTTGGCTTGAGTTCAGATTTGGAGTACTTCATCCACTTGTGCACACTAGGCAAAAATATCTCTGTTAATGTGCATCAAATATTTATCTTGAATATTCCAACCGAGACCCAGGCGCAGGATGAAAACAGAGAGACAGTAACGTGGGAGGTATACTTCAAAGTACTATGTCTACATCTACAGATACAGCGATAGAAAGAGCGCGTATTTATTTAGAGCTTATCGGAGCTGTGTGACGTGTGCGTTTAATGATTTATTATTAATTCTGTGGGAGGTCATGTGATGTGAACAAGTGTATCAATATGTGTCAATATACTAATCTGTATGTAGACTTGTTTTGGTGCTGGTTTAGTCCTTGTTTAGTTCGTTTTGATATGGTGTGTGTGTGTGTCTGTGTGTGTGTGTGTGTGTGTGTGCATGCGTGTGTGTGTGTGTGTGTGTGTGGTGTCTGTGTTGTGCGTGTGTGTGTGTCTGTGTGTGTGTGTGTGTCTGTGTGCTCAAAGTCTAAGTATATGGACCAAGTAGAAATATATAAGCCAGATGTTTGATGTAAGTAGTTGTGACTATATTTGAACACGCAGTTGGTGAGGTCTCTATCTTGTGTTATTTCATGTTTATCAAATTAAAAACTAAACATGTCAAACAGTTGGAAATATTTTGTTCATATCACAATTGTTTTTGATTTCAATTTGAGTTTTTTATTCCACTCAGGCATTAATGCATTGCAAAGTCTTAATAATTCTTGTTTAATCTTGTTTTATCTCATATACATCTTGAATTGTGTCCCTGTACAATATTTTAAAATTTAATATCTTAATATATTTCAAAGTAGATATTGAAGGTACTGTACTTGATTTTCTTAAAAACGTGAAGAGCAGAAATAGTTACAGTTTGCAGTCTGCAGTGATCCAAACGTATTCCTCACTTACCTTATGCATCCAAGCATCCAAACTATTTACCACAGGCTAGAGCGAAGTTCACCGTCATGGTAAAATGAACAATTAGCATGCTAAGCGTGCATTGCCTGATTATCAGACAATAAAACCCCTTTTAATTAGATGTAGACAGTACACAGCGGACATATTTTCACCAGTGTATCTGTACTGAGGAGAGACAAATTTTGCTTAAATACATGGGGAAAAAAATCAAGTATTGGCTACTTTCCTGAAACACTCAAATGTACTGTGTGGATATTTCTAAAAATGTAAGTTTACTTAATCCTATTTTTGAAAACAAATACTACTATAGAACATCTCGTAGTAGTAGTAGTAGTAGTGGTCAAATTGTTGAGTTAGTAGAAGTGAACTGCGTCTCTGTACAATTTTAATACCTAATAATTTTAATAAAGTAGAGTTTTATCTTTACCTAACCAATGCAGAACCATTTGTTAGGTTAGAACTCTTTGGCAAATTCAGAGGTTAAAATGCCAAATCCATTTAAGTAAAAATAATGTAACAGTATGCAATTGTCTTTTATGTGCCCTTTACTAATCTAAACGAATGAGATTTGAACAGCCAATAGCCCTTATACTGCAGCGACAAGTGCAGTCTCCTGAAGCAGTAGACAGCTGAATAATTGATGGACTGATGTAAAGACAAGACAACTTGACATTTGGCTAAACAACATAACAGCCCCATAGCAACTTCTCATTAACAAGACACCCACCTCCTAATCACCCTAATACCACGTTTATAAAGTCAATCCTCCAATGAGTATCATCATTATTACATGCCCTCTACGCAAAAGTTCACATTAGGGTCGGAGCAAAGACTGTATAAAGAAGTGGACTAAGGGAGTGTGACATCACCCCTAGCGCTCGGGTCCAGTCAAATGAAGCTCATCGAGGCGAGCAGTAATAAGGGCGAATTTGAAGCCAAGTTAAATATTAGGAATTCTGACCACGAGTATCATAGGAACCAAAGAGCCAATCCGGAGCAAGGCTGGTGAAGATAATGCCCCTTCCCACTTAGCAACGCAATCAAACCTGTTCCTCAGGGAAAGAAGGCGCCTGACAGCAGCATCTACGGAGAGAGGGGCGACAGTTTTTCAATGTAAAGTGAATTGGAGCCGATAGAGCCGGAAGTGCGCCCATGATCACTTCCTATTTAGAACGGCTAGCGGGTTAGCGATGTCTATTTGTGTATACAGTCTATGGGTCGGAGTCAGTCAGTCTGGACGTTAGTAATATTTTCTGGCGAGTGCTACGGCTAATTTTGTTTGGGTTGTATTTCTGTGCTTCGTGCATCATAATGTCTAATCCAACTATATTTGAGTGTTAAACTAATGATAAGAAAGTCTATTATTCACAGTTATTGGTGTGCCACTTTATAATGCGTTTATCTCTGTCTCTTAAGGAGCAGGAAGTTGCATATTGCCATGAGATTTACAACAGCTGGACAACCTTCTATTTATTTATTTATTTATTTATTTGGTTTGTTTTTCTATTATAAAGATTAGAGTTGCATTTGAATTGTTTAAATGCATTGGATTTATTAGAAGACAACATTTTGGATCAATTGCACAGTATATAAGCTGTTGTTTATAATGGATATGTATTTTTATTATAGGGGTGTCAAAAGTATCGCAAATCAGATACTAAATCGATACTAAAACTAATATTGAAACTAGACGTCACATTCACAGGACAGAAATGAACCTTTCCTGAATAGCAGAAGTAGAATGATATTGCGCTGTATGAAAACAAGTATAAGAGCTCATAGACTAGTGCACACCCATGGACCACTGTGGAACCTGGGATGGGATTGCACAAATATAAAACTGCATGGTAAAAGAAAGTACTATGGTTTAATGTTCAAAATCACATTGTGTTGTCTAAATAAAGAGTGTTTTTTTATTATTATCATCGTGGTATGGGGATCAGTATTGAATTGAGTGAGCTCTGGCCCTACAGACTTGATCTCTATCTGCAAATGGATTATTCCTGGACACATCTGCAGTCTGCCCGTCCATGGGAGTGGATCTCTCCTTCACTGTGGTTCTCCTCGAGGTTTCTCTTTTTCCTACTTGTTTTTTTTTTAGTTTTTCTTGCTGAGAAGGGGGGTCTAAGGACAGGGGACAGTTTCCATTCATTTGCTTGTTTTCTGTTGATTAATCTGTCTGTTATTGACCAATGTCTGTTTCATTGTTGATTTTCTAACTTTCTGTTGGTTAAATTAATTCTCATGTTCAGCTCTAAGAGGCAACTGCTGCTGTGATTTTGGGCTTTACAAAAATAAATTGAATTGAATTGAATAACGAGTCTATTTCTTAGTATTGAAATCAAGTTTGAAATTTTAGTATTGTGACAACACAAATTATTTTGTCTATTTTAATCATTTTTAAACTGGACATAACATAACAACATATGAAGTTAATTGAATGAATTATTACCTCGTTCCTCTTCCCTACTCTCTAATAAATCAAAATAAATCTATAAATTAAAGGGCCTGTACTGATTTTTCCCCTGTATTTGAGTAAACTGTGTCTTGCCCCAGTACACAGACAGTATTCTATAAGCAGCTCTTGAGGTCAAAATATGTCTGCTGTGTGCTGTCTGCATTTAATTATAAAGTGTTTTATTGTATGATAATAGGAAGTGCGCGTTAGCATGATAGTTGCTGTTAGCTTTACCGTCACTGTAAAACTCTGCTCCTGTCTCTGAGAATTGTGAAAATCTTTATAAACTCATCGTGCTGAATAAGATAAGTGAGGAACTTTGGAGCACTGCAAACTATTTAAAATAAACTAGTTCTGTTTTTTTTTTTTTTTTTTACATTTAATATTCATATTAAGTAGGACTATGGACTATGTTGTTGTGGTATTGATGGATCACATTGTTTAGTGTTGTTGTTGGGGGTGGGCGTTTGCTTAGCAACGCACAGCAGAAAAAAACAGTGGCATTAATGAGGAGCCACATCACAGAGACAATAGAAGTGAATGGGACAGGCACACAAAGAAGACGCTGCTTTAAATAAGGCTCTGGAACTGGAAAACTGCAGCTCACATCAAGCCAACATCAAACCAACACAAACGAGGGACAGATTTACATCAAACTCTATAATGAAAACACTTAAATACTATACTATATTTACTATCAATAGTACAAGCAGATATTAAAGGTGCTGTACCCAATTTTTCTTAAAAACGTGAAAAACAGAACTAGTTCATTTTACACAGTTTACAGTGGTCCAAACTCCTCACTTACCTTATGCATTCAGAGCATCCTAATTATTACCACAATCATCCTAATTATTTACCACAATGAGTTTACAAGCACTTTTCACAACTTTCAGAGGCCAGAGCAAAGTTTGCCGTCATGGTAAAGCGAACAACTAGCATGCTAAGTGAGCACATCCTGATTATCAGGCAATAAAACGCTGTGCAATTAGATGTAGACAGTACACAGCGGACATATTCTGATCTCAGGAGCTGAGTATACAATATATCTGTACTGGGGCAAGACACATTTTGTGTGAATATTTCTAAATATGTAAGTTTACTTAATATTTTTGAAAACAAATACTTTTAATGGTGTTTTAGCACATCTTTTAGTTTAGTTTCTTTTTTTTTAATGTAATTTATTTCATTCAGCCATGCAGCCATTTTGACAACAATGCAGTTAAGTCAACACATGGGTGAAGAGGAGCATGATGAAGACCATGTCTTATTATTACATGCCCCTTTTAACAAACTGAAAATAACCATTGAGATGGTCAGCCATCACTCATAACATGGTCACTACTCTGCCAAAAACAGTTCCCCTTAATACATATCCTTCTATACAACACTTACCACATCATATTTTCACACGGAAATGTCCCTTTCTTCTACTTTCATCAGTAATGAATGTAAAGAGATGACAGATGTTTTCTGGGACCAGCCTCTTGGCAACCTTCTACATGGTTATACATATTTTAAAATCAACACGGTCTTCGAATTTAAGGATTTTTGACTTAGTAAAGAGTTTATTTGTGTGTTCTCTATTTCCTTCATGATTGATAAATCGAATTGCTTTCTTCTGAAGCAGACACAAGACTAATGCAGGTATTACCCCATACTTCAACACCATATGAGAAATACGGAACAATTAAACATGTAGTAGTAGTAGTAGCAGTAGTAGTAGTCGTAAGATTGCTGAATTAGTAGAAGCAGTAGCAGTAGATATTTGCAGGAAGACATATCAACACTAAAATGTCACCAGATATAAGTATTGCTTACTTGTTGTTTAATCAACCTTAACCAATTGTAGAGTAAGGTGTGATGATGGATGGCAGCTGTCACATGGGCAATATACGAAACATATCATTCCTCATCACATTCTTTGACAAATAACGCACATGTGCACAATTATACATACACACACATGACACACCCCACCCACCTTCTCTCCTCCACTCCCTTCTGTTTCTCCTCTACTAACAAGATGTACGTCACACAGGGGTGAAGGCCGTGAGATGTAGCAATGTGAATAATGTCTGATCTTATGGCAGTAACAGCAGTAGTACTAGTGGTAACAGTAGTAGTATAGTAGTAGTTAAAGGGTAGTAGTAGTAGTAGTGATAGTAGTAGTAGTGGTAGACTTAGTATTATACATAGACTATATATATATATATATATAAATGGACACGTGAATGAACGTGCTAGCCACTGTGTTCCAAACAGGAAGTGAGCATAGGCGCCAAGTGGTTCCCTCGAGCTCTGGTTGCAGTTCACTTTCTATTGTAAAATCTTCGCCCCCTCTTTGTAATCCAAACAGGAAGTGAGCATAGGCGCCAAGTGGTTCCCTCGAGCTCTGGTTGCAGTTCACTTTCTATTGTAAAATCTTCGCCCCTCTCTTTGTAACTGCTGCTGTCAAGTTCGTCATTTTGTTCTTAAAATGTTGGTTTTAACCCGCTCTACACGATTCTAGGTTTTTTGTTTTGCTATTTTGTCCTTAAATTAAGATATGAACATTTAAAACAGACGAATCAGCCGCCTTTTTTCCCTGAGGTCGCTCCCGCTAGCATTAGAAACAGGTCTGATTGACAGCGTTGCCTCCCCCACCCCCAAAACCAGTGGTGCGGGTGGGAAGGGGTGTTACCTTCAGAGCCTCGGTCCCCAAAACCAGTGGTGCGGGTGGGAAGGGGTGTTACCTTCAGCAGCCTCGCTCCTGATTGGCTCTTTGGTTTCATGCTCGGATTTCCAAATACGGTCCCTGGTTGCAGATTAGCCACTATAACTGCTAACCTCGATGAGCTTCATTTGGTTGCAACCAAATGCTATGGGTGACGTCACACTCCCTTATTCCACTTCTATTATACAGTCTATGGTATTATAGTAGTAGTAGTAGTAACAGAAGTAGTGCAGTAGGACAGTAATAGAAGATACTACTTTGTTGGTCAGTCTATTTGTGTCCAAAGCACAAAGCTGCCAAATTATGCCCTTCTTAGCGAGTTTAATTTTGTCTATTTTGAATGCCATTCTTTAGTGCTGTTTATGTTTAGCTTCTCTTTTGTGTCTGCCCCATCTCTCAGTTTCACAGCCTCTTTTCTGCTGCAGCCTTTTTTAACACCTGATTTTAGCGTGAAAGGATTTGAACAGTATCCAGTCTTGTGTGACCTTTTGAATCATAGGCAAAACCCACAGCACTCTAGTCTTGTGTTCTGAAGAACCGTCCTGCTTTCAGTGAGGAGCGAGGTGTCCAAAAAGGTTTCACACTTGCACTGCTAAGGATTTGAGAAAAATACATTTGCTTTTTGTTAGTATTCTTATTGTTTTATAAGGTGCTCTATTTTTTTTTCAATTCTAACCATCTTCCTGCAGCCTGCAAGGGTGTCACGATTATTCTTTTAAAGAAGACACATTGTGCTTGAGTCTGCTATACAGTTATAATCTAAGATACCCGTGGATCATTATGTTTTAATTTGGACATTTTAAATTGCAATATTGATCTATAGTGAGTTAATAAAAGAAACACGTTCGCTGACTTCAGCAGTAGAAAAGTGCAGTGCCCAATGGGATCTGACATCGCCGTAAACATCACAACATAACAAGAGACACACAGTTGTCGGCACCTCCAACAGATAGCTGCATATTACACTAGCGAATAGCAGATTTAAAAAAAATTGTGCCAAAATGGCTGTATGGCGCTGCCGAATTTTAAGTGTATCACTGATTAAGAAAATAAAATTGGAGACAAAGTAAGTACAGAGCAGTGCAAATATACCCGTGGCTGTCTTTAGTATAGGAGTATAAAGATGACTCAGACACGCATGAATCACACTAAATACAACTTCGAGAGGGTAAATGAGAAGGGGAAACAACTATAACATGGTTAAAAGCTCTATAAAGTTAATCTTGTATAATAGGTCCGCTTTAATCAGTAATTGTGGTTATTCAGATCACAATATAATCATAACCGTGACAGATAATTGTGAGAATTTTAGAAGCATTTTTATCCCCACCATCACATCTGCATTGGGTTTACTTTTAGGGACCACAATACTGAAGGGCTGATAATTTAGTTTATTTCATTTACAAAGCTATTAGCTGCAAAAAAAAAAAAAAAATTGGTGTTGCTTTCCATCCTACTGTTTAGGGCCTCATGCCCAAATTAGCAGTGGACAATAATAATAGTGACATAAATAATAAAAGTGAAAGTCCTTTACTTTTCATAGAGGAAAAAAATTGAACAGATTCACCAATTGCACAAACAGTGAATGGATTACTGTCTCGGGAATTAAACCATTGTGCGCTGTCTGCATCTAATTATAGTGTTTTATCCTCCATGAATCAGGAAGTGCACTCTTAGCAAGATTAATTAGGATGCAATAGAAAAGTGAGGAATACATTTGGACCGCTGCGAAATACTTCAAATGAGCAAGTTGCACATGTTACTTTTTACTGCGTACATGCATGTCGCCTTATATCAGAAATATCAACTTATACCCTTGTTTATGAGATTATGCTGAGAGTTTCAGTTATTTTCTGTTTTATCCACCCCACCATTTTTGCAGTTTTCTTATTATAAACGACATATTCAAGTCAATCCATCTCCTATACTTCTACCACGTGCTGCAGAAACATGCGCCTTCATCACGTAAGAATCCTTCCAGTCTCCTTAATGATTTGTCCCACCACTGTAAACATTTTCATGGCTTTAAGCACCATTTGGGGTACTTTTAAAGAAATAACAGAATATATATAACATTTGTTTTGATATGGTTAACTGGTATGACAACAGTGCTAATTTTTCACCACCCTGATGCCCATGGAGACAGTAGGATATGTGGCATTCTGTTCTGTGGATGATGCCAACCTCATATGATCCCACCAAATGCTTCTTGTTTGACTTTTTCTGATGGCAGATTTGCTCAAAATAACCCTCTTTGGCGTGGCTCTTTTGTGTGTTGTAGTATAGTAAACATATAACCCAAAGTAGTACAAGAGTGAATCGTGTTTAATATGTAATATGCATTCAAAGATTTACACAATATCTAATGTGGGTGCTGTCTGTCGGATACAAAACTTTGTCCATTTCCCTTAATATAAGCCTTTTTGAATACTCTGTCAAAACCTAATAATATGTATAAATGTATGTATGTATATAAAACTAATATGTTTATGTATTAATTATGGCTTTTTCCTGTTTTAACCACTTTACACAGCATTTTGAAGTAATAGTAAAGCGTGATAATTTGAAACTGATACGCCATCATTCATTGTTCTTTCTGTTTATCCCTCTCATACCCGCATACCCTCCTTTTATAGATGCTGCAGTGGTGTTGTGGGCCAGTGAAGTAGTCCTTTGTCAGACTACAGGAGGTGCAGGGACAGGAGGGAGGGAGGGAGGATGGATTACAATTCAACATGGTGACACTAAACACTGAAAAATGTACGGCATTTATAAATAGGAATTATTACTTAATCATATTTGTACTATAGATTTGTACTACATAAATAATAATGTTGAAATGAGTCATAGATATTAATTATGACAAGTTTTAAGTTTGCATTTTGGACCCAGGTTCAGTTGTGATTGTAACACTATAAAACTACAGGCAACATACAGTTCCTTTAAGTGGTTCATCCTGAGTCATTCTTAATAAACTTGTCATTATTAATTAGGACTTTCTTCATGCTTTAATAAGGCTGTAAATAGTGTAGTGATTATAAAGTGTTACCAAACATTGTGACCAAAGATGTATATATAAATGGACATAGTTAACCTGCTCACCACCGTCTTCCAAACAGGAAGTGATCATGGGGCGCTTCCGGCTCCATCGACTCTGGCTCTAATTCACTTTGAAAAACTGTCATCCCTCTCTCGTAACTGCTGCTGTTAGGGTCATCATTTTGGTCTTAAAATGTTGGTTTTAACCTGCTATATAAGATCCTGTTTTTTGGGGGGGGTTTTTCTCGCTATTGTGGTCATAAAGAGACAAATCAGGCGCCTTCTTTCCCCAGGGTTGCTCAGCAGTGCGGGCGGGAAGGGGCACTGGTTTCAACAGCCTTGTTCCAGATTGGCTCTTTGGTTGCTGTGATACTCATACTCATGATACTCACTTCCAGATATGGAAGTTGACAAATTTGCCCCTATAACTGCTAGCCTCGATGAGCTTCATTTGACTGGAACGGAACGGGTGACGTCACACTCACTTAGTCCACTTCTTTATACAGTCTACGCTTGTGACACATGTGGCTTGAGAGATTAAACTATGTTAGTTCATTTCTCATTCATTTGTAAGCTAAGTGATCCCTATCTTTAAGTACATCTCGTGCCTCATGCCGCTGATTTCAATACCATAATGTCATTAGTGTTTGTGTTGTACTCACCCCAGCCAATCAGGATGTACCACCAGAAATACTTCCTCTGAGATACAAAGGTCAGAGCCAGCAGAGTCTGCAGGTACATGCCCTCCACCAGCAGCCAGAAGAAATTGGCCAAAATACTGAACTGAAAGAATGCCACGGCCGATTTGCACGCCGTCTGAAAGAGAAAAATACAACAAAAACTCATTTAACAACTCGCAATAAGGCTTGTTTAGAAGTAGTAAGAAGGAGTCGTTTGAGTTGTGATTACAGAATGT